>CAJHQQ010000260.1:0-257076 GCA_905132885.1 Moricandia moricandioides
GAGTATTTTACTCTATCATCCTCATCTTCAATATGTATTTAATATTTTCATTGCAATCATTACACCAACCACCATGAACAAGAAATTTGAAACTCTTAATGCATCTAAAAATCAATTTTCAATCCTCTTATCTCATTTCTTATGCGCAAAAACTACATTTCTTTCACTTTCTTATATTCATCCAAAACAACCCAAGATTTTGTAAGTTCAAAGTCATGATTATTGATCATGAACAAGTAGATTTATTTCGTGGTGAAATTATGTTTGTTAGGAACAGCTAATCAAGTTATCTCACTAGTTGAAAATATGAAATTGATTTTGTTTTCCAAATCTGTTCTTCATAAGACTTACGTGTAAGTCTTTTGGTCGTAGAAGACTTATACGAAAATTTTCTGGTTAATGCAGAAGTTAATGTTGTAATTGACTTTATGTGTGTTTTCTAGAGACGAATTCTCTGGAAATCTTCCAACTTTTCTTTTTTAACAAAAAAATCAAAAATACCTGAGAAAACTTCCAGGTAAGTCGCCTAGGATAAACATGTTAGTTTTGCAATTGAACGAATTGTGTTAGAAATTTGACATTCTCCCGACCACTTCCCTGTAAGTCTTCCAAACTCTCGGTGGAAGAAGTCTTCTCACTGTCGGTGAAAGTCTTCTCAGGTTACTTTTGCAACTGAAAATAAAACTTAAATATTTAATTTTAATTAAATGACTTCCATGTAAGTCTTCCGCATACGACTTATACAGACCGAAAGACTTATATGGAAATTTTCTAATTACAATTAAATATTTAAGTTTTATTTTTTAATTGTCTAATTACAATTAAATATGGAATTCGTCTGGTGGAAGACTTCCATGTAATATTTTTTTTTGGTGGAAGACTTCCTTGTAAGTCTTCTAGAAAAGTCAAATTTCTGACACAATTCATTCAATTGCATAAGCTAACATGTTTATCTTAGAAGACTTAATGAAAAGTCTTCTCTGGTATTTTTGATTTTTTTTCAAAAATAAAAGTAAGCCAATATTTACAAAGGACGACTTCCAAGGAAGTTTGTTGTAGAATAGACTTCTCTCGAAGTCTTCCTTTGTAAAATTTTAATTGAAATAATGATCTAAATGGAAGAATTGCAAGTAGTTTGGACGACTTCTGTGGAAGTCTTCTATGTCAAAGTTTAATAAACTTTCATTTTCTCTAAAACTGTAAAGACTTTTTAACATTTTCTTGTTAGTTCATGTATATTAGTTGATCTTGGGGTTCCTAAATGAAATTCACTTCATTGGTTTTAATTATGAGGTTACTAACATTCATATTATTAATGTTTCTAATTAATCCAAGAAGACTTCCATTGAAATCTTCTATGTTAGTTTTTGTAAATTTGTTAAGTAATATATTCTTTAAGTGTTAAATAACTTCAAGATCAAGTAATATGCTTTAATTTGTATTCTTAGATCATAAGATATACCTTTTAACTTTCATGAAATTTGAGTTTTCCACTTAAATTTTAATTTTCTGCTTATATTTCAATTTTCCACTTCAAATTTAAGTCTTCCAAGAAGTCTTCTTAGAATTCTTCCGAGAAGATTTCCTAGAAGTCTTTCGGAAAACTTCCCAAAATGTAATGTTTGATATTTTGTGAATTTGACTAAGTTTTCTTGAGAAGTATTCCCTCTTAGTTGTAGTAAATTTGACTATTTTTTTGTGTTATTGTGTTTTTCTATTGAAATTGTATCAATAACTTCAATAATGTCAAGTACTTTTGGCAAGATAATGTACACATGAACATATTACCAAAAAAAATTCATTAATATTTTTTTAAATTTATAAAGGAATTCACAATTAAAAGAGTACACCTACAAATCACAAAACAGACCATAAACAAAATTATTATAGATCATTTCTCCACAAAAAAACAAGCTTGAACTCCACTTGACATGAGAGAAGACTCCGTCAGAAGACGTCCAGGAAGTCTTCTAAAAGATTTTTTAGAAGACTTCCCAGAAGTATTACAAAGTCTAACTCAGATCTCAAAAGCCTGCAAATTTTAAGACATTCAAATGGCTTCCAAACGGAGAAAATGAGTGGAAGATGAAATAAGTCTACTTGCAAAATAAGATGAATTAGTGAGAAAGACACGAGACAAAAAAAATGATAAATTGATATAAAGTTTGGTGTTTTCAAGTTCTAAGAGACTTATGAGAGGTTGGAGAGTTTTAGTTTGGTAAAAAGGTAAGAGTTTTAAGCAACCAGAGACTTACCAAAACCCCGCCATTGAGACTTACCACAACGCTCATATTTGTTATGAAAGAGGAGATACGGGAGATGACTCCGCCAGAATAGTAGACATCTAGGAAGTCTTCTAGTATATTAATTGTTAGAAGATTACGACGAAAGTCTTCTAAATTTGTCTCATATATGAAAAACATATATATCCAAAATCATTCAAATGATTTCAAAATATTGAAAAGCTTCAAAATAAGGTAAAAACTTAAAACAACAAAAAATGGGGGGGGGGGGGGGGTTACTAAAAATAAAATTTGTGTGAAGTTTTAGAATTTGACAAGTTAAGAATTTTTTTTTAATTTGAGTAGATTTTTAAGCTTTAATCAACCAGAGACTTACCAAAACCCCGCCATTGAGACTTACCACAACGCTCATATCTGTTATGAAAGAGGAGATACGGGAGATGACTCCGCCAGAATAGTAGACATCTAGGAAGTCTTCTAATATATTAATTGTTAGAAGATTACAACGAAAGTCTTCTAAATTTGTCTCATATATGAAAAACATATATATCCAAAATCATTCAAATGGTTTCAAAACATTGAAAAGCTTCAAAATAAGGTAAAAACTTAAAACAACAAAAACTTGGGGGGGGGGGGGGGGGTTACTAAAACTAAAATTTGTGTGAAGGTTTAGAATTTGACAAGTTAAGAATTTTTTTTAAGTTGAGTAGATTTGATGAATTGCTACAAAAGATTTTGTATAAATTATCATTGATTATCATGAATTTCCGTATATATATTTATTGAAACAAAAATTTATGTGAAGTTTTAGAATTTGACAAGTTAAGATTTTTCTTGTCTTGCTTGATTTTTTGTCTAAGTTTTTATGATATTTTATATTCTTAATATAAAACTATGAATTTTCTCATAATGTTATCTCTAATGATTTTGTTCTTCTTTTTTTATTATCATTCACTTAACAGTAATTTTTTTTTTTTGTGTTTATGTGTATGTAAATTTTATTTTCACAGAATTTAAGATCTTATGAGTATACATAATATTTCCAAAGTTGAGTATTATGACTAAAACTAAAGAAAATCTATGTTCTAATAATAATATTTTAGTACAATTACAGAATCATTGAATGCTAAACTTTTTCAATTAAAAAAGATTTTACAAGTAATTTAAAAGTACATAAACCAATAACAAAGGATTCTGATAAAAAAATTAAAATCCATAAACCAATAACAATGGAATCTCTAAATTTCCAAATCAATTAAGCAATAAGAGGTTTCCAAATGAAAAAAATATAATTTATAGATCTACCTTTAAAGTAGTGAAAGATGAGAACCATGTAATAAAAAACATGCGAAAATAAAATAAAATAAATCAGTGAGAAATTGATATAAAGTTTGGTGTTTTCAAGTTCAAAGAGATTAGAGAGACGTTGGAGAGTTTTAGAATGAGAAACATTACATTTTTGCTGCAGCTATTTTAGAGGAAGAGAGAGAATGTGTATTTTTTCTTTTATCTAAGAAGATAAAAATTTCAATAAAATTAAAAATAGTGATTCATAAGACTTTCAAGTAAGTCTTCTAATATAAAGTCTTCTAATATAAGACCTCATAGAAGATTTACTTGAAAATCTTCTAGACCCTAAATATGCTATTCGCCTAGAAGACTTCCGCATAAGTCTTCTAGTGTATTATTTGTTGGAAGATTTAATTCACCTAAATCCTAAACTCAAAATAACTAATTAACTAGAAACAAACACTTCATAAAACTTAAAATTAACCTTAAAATATTTAATATACACAACTAAACAAAATTTTTATTTTCAAAAAAGAATTTAAGTTTCCAAAATCTAATTGTAAGAATACATACAATATACTACAACATATGTTACCAAAATCAAAAAAGCGTTTAATATACAAAAAAAGACTAAATATATATACTCCCTCCATTTCATATCAAGTGTCGTTCTAGAGAATTTATTGTGTTACAAAATAAATGTCATTTTCAACTTTCGATGCAAAATTTATTAGCTTTTTACATTAGTTTATTTTTCTATTGGCTGAAATATGGCTAGGTGTATAGGTAATTATGTTTTTATATAGAAAATATGCGAAATTAATTGTTTTCTTAATTAGTGTGAACAAAGTTAAAGTGACATTTAATATGAAATAGAGGAAGCATGTCACCAAAATAAATTTTACTAGATCTTAATTTATATCATTTACAAATGTTTATAATTACATGATTTTAATCTTATCCACATTAAAATATTTTTTTATAAAATTTATAAATTATTTTTAATATATACTATACAAGAATAATTCTACGAAGTCCTTCATAAGACTTACAAAACCTTGAAGATTTTATGGGGTTATATTCGTAAAAATGAATTCTGTTTTTGTTTTTTGGGTTACCACGGGTTAGTTGAAATTTCACTATCCTTTAAGGTTATTTTTGTATTTAATTCAAATTTGGATATAATTTTGGGGTCAAAATCAAGTTTTGAGTCATATTTGACAAATTTTCCTAAATATATTTTGTAATTGTCAAGTATTATATGTATGAGTGAAGTAGGCTACCAGAATTTTGAAATTAAAGAAGAAACTACAAAATATCAATATTATTAATTGTTAGTTATATATATAAGGGCAGTTTGTATATTTAAAAATAGGTTCAAATGGTATAAAAAGTAATATTCTATGAGTAGAAGTTAAAAATGATCTATTTAATAATATTGATAATATGTTTTAAATTTTTTCATGGCTTTCCATTGTCCTATCAAATTCAACTTGAAGCGGCCAACGCATAAGTAATATAGTCCAAACAAAAATATATGTTACCAAATATAATAATATATTAGCAACATGTTGGTATGTAAGAACAACACAAAATAATTTAGAATCAAGAAAACAACCTTAGAAATATAATAAAATAAACTATCGTTTACAAAAAAAAGGGGTTGTTCGTTTTACAATCCAGTTGAGTCATCCGGATGGAGATGGGAGTTTTGTTTGTTTAGGCACTCAAAGTACAATCTATCTAGATGGCTCATCTGAATGACTTTAAAATTTTAGGCTTAATTTTAAAGTCCATCCGGCTCAACTAATTTGGACAATCTGGATGAAGATGGTTCTGTCAAAATAATATAATGTATATTATAACCCTTATACATTTAACAAATTATAAACCTAAAGCTAACATCATTTTTCACTCACGAAAAATTACAAAACCGTATTTTCCTACTAAAATAAAAAATACATCTTTCCGGTAAAACCACAAAAAATATTTTTCCACCAAAAACGAAAAAAAACATTTTTCTGAAAAAAATAGTAAAAACGCATTTTCCCGCCAAAATTTTTTACCGTAAAACCGTAAAATGCGTTTTCCCGCAAAAACATGTTTTCCCTCCAAAACTATAAAAATGTGTTTTTTCGCCAAAACGCGTTTTCCTGACAAAACACGTTTTCCTGACAAAACAAGTTTTCCTGCCACAACGCGTTTTTCTGCCAAAACGCATTTTCCTGCCAAACCGCAAAAACGCGTTTTCCCGCCAAAACCGTAAAAACATAATTTTTCCGTCAAAACCACAAAAATGTGTTTTTCCGCAAAAACATGTTTTCCCGCCAAAACTGTAAAAACATTTTTTTCCCCGCCAAAACGTGTTTTCCCACCAAAACTGCGAAACGTGTTTTCTCGCCAAAACTGTAAAAACATGTTTTTCTGCCAAAACCGTAAAAACGCGTTTTTCCGCCAAAACCGCAAAAAACGTGTTTTTTGCCAAAACTTTTTTCCCACCAAACCCGCAAAACGTGTTTTCTCACCAAAAACACAAAACACGTTTTTCTCCAAAACTGCAAAAGCGTGTTTTCTTGACAAAAACCACAAAACACGTTTTTCTGCCAAAACCGCAAAACGCGTTTTTCTGCCAAAATCGCAAAAATGCTTTTTCCCGCCAAAATCGCAAAAACGTATTTTCTTGCCAAAACCTGTTTTCCCACCAAAACCATTAAACATGCTTTCCCGCCAAAACCATTATACTTTGAATTTTATTAGAAGCTAAAGTTTTAGTTAAAATTAAAAACAAAATTTACAAATGTCAAAATGCTAATTTTAAATTAATTTTAATGTAAATATATTTTAGACCAAATAATAAAAAATAGTTAAGTTAAAATTAATATCAAACAAATAATTAAATCAAAATAGGGGTATATTTGTAATTTGTTTATTAAACTCATCTAGATGGAAATAGAAAAAAAGAAACGAACATAAAATCCATTCAGATGACTCATCTAGATGGCTTATATAGATGGAGAAACGTACAACCCCTAAAATCTGGAAGGATCATCTAGATGGATCACATAAATGGATCATCTAGATGAAAATGACAAATGGAGAAACGAACAAGTTTTGAGTCATATTTGACAAATTTTCCTAAATACATTTTGTAACTGTCAAGTATTATATGTATGAGTGAAGTAGGCTACCAAAATTTTGAAATTAAAGAAGAAGCTACAAAATATCAATATTATTAATTGTTAGTTATATATATAAAGGGAGTTTGTATATTTAAAAATAGGTTCAAATGGTATAAAAAGTAATATTCTATGAGTAGAAGTTAACAATGATCCTTTTTAATAATATTGATAATATGTTTTAAATTTTTTCATGGCTTTCCATTGTCCTATTAAATTCAACTTGAAGCGGCCAACGCATAAGTAATATAGTCCAAACAAAAATATATGTTACCAAATATAATAATATATTAGCAACATGTTGGTATGTAAGAACAACACAAAATAGTTTAGAATCAAGAAAACAACCTTAGAAATATAATAAAATAAACTATCATTTACAAAAAAAAAGGGCTGTTCGTTTTACCATCCAGTTGAGTCATCCGGATGGAGATGAGAGTTTTGTTTGTTTAGACACTAAAAGTACAATCCATCTAGATGGCTCATCTGAATGACTTTAAAATTTTAGGCTTAATTTCAAAGTTCATCTGGCTCAACCAATTTGGATCATCTGGATGGAGATATTTCTGTCAAAATGGTGTAATGTATATTATACCCCTTATACATTTAACAAATTATAAGCTTAAAGCTAACATCATTTTTCACTCACGAAAAATTATAAAAGCGTATTTTCCTACTAAAATAAAAAATACATTTTTTCCAGTAAAACCACAAAAACAATTTTCCCACCAAAAACGAAAAAAAAAATTTCTAAAAAATAACAAAAACACATTTTCCCGCCAAAAACCGCAAAATGTTTTTTACCGCCCAAACCGTAAAAACACGTTTTACCGCAAAACCGTAAAATATGTTTTCCCGCAAAAACATGTTTTCCGCCAAAACCGTAAAAATGCGTTTTTCCGCCAAAACGCGTTTTCCTGCCAAACCGCAAAAACGCGTTTTCTCGCCAAAACCGTAAAAACATGTTTTTTCCGCCAAAAACACAAAAATGCGTTTTTCCGCAAAATCATGTTTTCCTGCCAAAACTGTAAAAACATTTTTTTCCCCGCCAAAAACGCGATACGTGTTTTCCCGCCAAAACTGTAAAAACATGTTTTTCTGCCAAAACCGTAAAAACGAGTTTTTCTGCCAAAACCGCAAAAACGTGTTTTTTGCCAAAAAAATTTTCCCACCAAAATGTGTTTTCCCACCAAACCCGCAAAACGTGTTTTCTCGCTAAAAACACAAAACGGGTTTTTCCGCCAAAACCGCAAAAACGTGTTTTCTTGACAAAACCGTAAAACATGTTTTTCTGCCAAAACCGCAAAAATGTTTTTTCCTGCCAAAATCATAAAAAGGTATTTTCTTGTTAAAACGTGTTTTCCCGGCAAAACCATTAAACATGTTTTCCCGCCAAAACCATTCTACTTTGAATATTATTAGAAGCTATAGTTGTAGTTAAAATTTAATGCAAATTTAAATAAAAATTTATGTGAAATAAAATTTACAAATGTCAAAATGCTAATTTTAAATTAATTTTAGTGTAAATATATTTTAGAATAAATAATAAAAATTAGTTAAGTTAAAATTAATATCAAACAAATAATTAAATCAAAATAGGGGTATATTTGTACTTTATTTATTAAACTCATCTAGATGGAAATAGAAAAAAAAACGAACATAAAATCCATTAGATGACTCATCTAGATGGCTTATCTAGATGGAGAAACAAACAACCTCTAAAATCTTGAAGGATCATCTAGATGGATCACATAAATGGATCATCTAGATGGAAATGATAGATGGAGAAACGAACAAGTTTTGAGTCATATTTGACAAATTTTGCTAAATACATTTTGTAACTGTCAAGTATTATATGTATGAGTGAAGTAGGCTACGAGAATTTTGAAATTAAAGAAGAAGCTACAAAATATCAATATTATTAATTGTTAGTTATATATATAAAAGCAGTTTGTATATTTAAAAATAAGTTCACATGGTATAAAAAGTAATATTCTATGAGTAGAAGTTAACAATGATCCTTTTTAATAATATTGATAATATGTTTTAAAAATTTTCATGGCTTTCCATTGTCCTATCAAATTCAACTTGAAGCGGCCAACGCATAAGTAATATGGTCCAAACAAAAATATATGTTACCAAATATAATAATATATTAGCAACATGTTGGTATGTAAAAACAACACAAAATAGTTTAGAATCAAGAAAACAACCTTAGAAATATAATAAAATAAACTATCTTTTACAAAAAAAGGGGCTGTTCGTTTCACCATCCAGTTGAGTCATTCGGATGGTGATGAGAGTTTTGTTTGTTTAGGCACTCAAAGTACAATCCATCTAGATGACTCATCTGAATGACTTTAAAATTTTAGGCTTAATTTTAAAGTCTATCTGGCTCAACCAATTTGGACTATCTGAATGAAGATGATTCTGTCAAAATAATAAAATTTATATTATACCCCTTATACATTTAACAAATTATAAGCTTAAAGCTAACATCATTTTTCACTCACAAAAAATTACAAAACCGAATTTTCCTACTAAAATAAAAAAATACATTTTTCCGGTAAA
This sequence comes from Moricandia moricandioides, assembly GCA_905132885.1. Taxonomy (NCBI): domain Eukaryota; kingdom Viridiplantae; phylum Streptophyta; class Magnoliopsida; order Brassicales; family Brassicaceae; genus Moricandia; species Moricandia moricandioides. The sequence goes on from CAJHQQ010000260.1 coordinate 9,281, forward strand.
ACCACAAAAAATATTTTCCCACCAAAAATGAAAAAAACATTTTTCTAAAAAATAGCAAAAACGCATTTTTCCGCCAAAAACCGCAAAATGTTTTTTACCGCCAGAACCTTAAAAACACGTTTTACCGTAATAAAATGCGTTTTCCCGCAAAAACATGTTTTCCCTCCAAAACTGTAAAAAAGCGTTTTTCCGCCAAAACGCGTTTTCCTGCCAAAACTTGTTTTCCTGCCAAACCGCAAAGACGCGTTTTCCCGCCAAAACCGTAAAAAAATGTTAGAAAAATGCGTTTTTCCGCAAAAATATGCTTTTTGCTAAAATTTTTAAAATATTTTTTTTTTCCGCCAAAAGTGTTTTCCCACCAAAACCGCGATGATCAAAATAGGGGTATATTTGTAATTTGTTTATTAAACTCATCTAGATGGAAATAGAAAAAAAGAAACGAACATAAAATCCATTCAGATGACTCATCTAGATGGCTTATCTAGATGGGGAAACGAACAACCTCTAAAATCTCGATGGATCATCTAGATGGATCACATAAATGGATCATCTAGATGGAAATGACAGATGGGGAAACTAACAAGTTTTGATCATATTTGACAAATTTTGCTAAATACATTTTGTAACTATCAACTATTATATGTATGAGTGAAGTAGGCTACGAGAATTTTGAAATTAAAGAAGAAGCTACAAAATATCAATATTATTAACTGTTAGTTATATATATAAAAGCAGTTTGTATATTTAAAAATAAGTTCACATGGCATAAAAAGTAATATTCTATGAGTAGAAGTTAACAATGATCCTTTTTAATAATATTGATAATATGTTTTAAAAATTTTCATGGCTTTCCATTGTCCTATCAAATTCAACTTGAAGCGGCCAACGCATAAGTAATATGATCCAAACAAAAATATATGTTACCAAATATAATAATATATTAGCAACATGTTAGTATGTAAGAACAACACAAAATAGTTTAGAATCAAGAAAACAACCTTAGAAATATAATAAAATAAACTATCTTTTACAAAAAAAGGGGGCTGTTCGTTTCACCATCCAGTTGAGTCATTCGGATGAAGATGAGAGTTTTGTTTGTTTAGGCACTCAAAGTACAATCCATCTAGATGACTCATCTGAATGACTTTAAAATTTTAGGCTTAATTTTAAAGTCTATCTGGCTCAACCAATTTGGACTATCTGAATGAAGATGATTCTGTCAAAATAATAAAATTTATATTATACCCCTTATACATTTAACAAATTATAAGCTTAAAGCTAACATCATTTTTCACTCACGAAAAATTACAAAACCGAATTTTCCTACTAAAATAAAAAATACATTTTTCCGGTAAAACCACAAAAAATATTTTCCCACCAAAAATGAAAAAAACATTTTTCTAAAAAATAGCAAAAACGCATTTTCCCGCCAAAAATCGCAAAATGTTTTTTACCGCCAGAACCTTAAAAACACGTTTTACCGTAATAAAATGCGTTTTCCCACAAAAACATGTTTTCCCTCCAAAACTGTAAAAAAGCGTTTTTCCGCCAAAACGCGTTTTCCTGCCAAAACGCGTTTTCCTGCCAAACCGCAAAGACGCGTTTTCCCGCCAAAACCGTAAAAAAAAATGTTTTTTCCGTCAGAACCAGAAAAATGCGTTTTTCCGCAAAAATATGCTCTTTGCCAAAATTTTTAAAATATTTTTTTTTCCGCCAAAAGTGTTTTCCCACCAAAACCGATGATCAAAATAGGGGTATATTTGTAATTTGTTTATTAAACTCATCTAGATGGAAATAGAATAAAAGAAACGAACATAAAATCCATTCAGATGACTCATCTAGATGGCTTATCTTGATGGGGAAACGAACAACCCCTAAAATCTGGATGGATCATCTAGATGGATCACATAAATGGATCATCTAGATGGAAATGACAGATGGGGAAACGAACAAGTTTTGATCATATTTGACAAATTTTGCTGAATACATTTTGTAAATATCAAGTATTATATGTATGAGTGAAGTAGGCTACCAGAATTTTGAAATTAAAGAAGAAGCTAAAAAATATTAATATTATTAATTGTTAGTTATATATAAAGGCAGTTTGTATATTTAAAAATAGGTTTAAATGGTATAAAAAGTAATATTCTATGAGTAGAATATTAAATCAAAATAGGAGTATATTTGTAATTTGTTTATTAAACTCTTCTAGATGGAAATAGAAAAAAAGAAACGAACATAAAATCCATTCAGATGACTCATCTAGATGGCTTATCTAGATGGGGAAACGAACAACCCCTAAAATCTGGATGGATCACATAAATGGATCATCTAGATGGAAATGACAGATGGGGAAACTAACAAGTTTTGATCATATTTGACAAATTTTGCTAAATACATTTTGTAACTATCAACTATTATATGTATGAGTGAAGTAGGCTACCAGAATTTTGAAATTAAAGAAGAAGCTACAAAATATTAATATTATTAATTGTTAGTTATATATATAAAGGCAGTTTGTATATTTAAAAATAGGTTTAAATGGTATAAAAAGTAATATTCTATGAGTAGAAGTTAACAATGATCTTTTCTAATAATATTGATAATATGTTTTAAATTTTTTCATGGCTTTCCATTGTCCTATCAAATTCAACTTGAAGCGGCCAACGCATACCAAATATAATAATATATTAGTAATATGTTGGTATGTAAGAACAACACAAAATAGTTTAGAATCAAGAAAACAACCTTAGAAATATAATAAAATAAACTATCATTTACAAAAAAAGATATACTCCCAAGTTTCATATTGTTAGTAGTTTTAGGAATTTTTTCTGTTTCAAAATGTAAATAATTTATACTTAATATATATATATATATATATATATATTAAATAATATATTTAAATAATCATAATTTTTTATATATATATATTAAATAATATATTTAAATAATCATAACTTTTTAATATTTGCTTTGATATAAAACTACCTACATTATAAAATAAAAGGAGTATATAATAATAAATTAAAATCAACTAACCGCTGCCATAACAACGTGTTCATTGGTTAGTTTCGAGGTCCTTAACATTAAATTTTTATTTATTTTAATGCATTTTAGAAATATATTAAATTTTAAATACGTTTAAAGAAAAGACCATTCAGAGAGTGCCACATGGGCATAAAAGTTATCATGAGGTTTTGGTAGGAGAAATCGTTTGTTTTGTCCTTTTATCTAAATGGAAAAGCTAAAATATTTTCCTTCTAAAATAAATTCCTTTTTTATTTATTTTTAATTTTAAAATTCAAAGAATACATTTACCCTTAATTAAAATTCTTTATATTTGTTAAATAGATCTACTTTTTTTCTATCTTTCTTCTTTCTCTTTGTGGAAGCTTCTTTTTTTTCTCTCATCATTTTTCTTTAGATTTCTTCTTGTTAAGAAAAGAATGGGGGAACTTATGATTCTTATTCATAAACAATCGATGGTGCCCTTTATATATATGGAGTTACAATAGACCGTCATTAGATAAATGGAAAGATAACATTCCTAGATAAATATGGAAAAAGGTAAACATTATCCAACAAGGAAAAGTAAAGTCTTGGCTAGTCCTTATCTACTCATGGTCGATGGAATATTCCTTTTGGTCGAGTATGATTCCTTTTGGTCGGATCCATCTTATCCCTTGGTCGAGTTTGGTTCGGTTTAATCCTCATGGTTATTGCATCCACATCAAATGATTCATAACACTCCCCCTTGGATGTTATAACCATATAAAGCTCATAATACATTAGGTATGTTGCCTCGTTAAAACTTTACCAGTAAAACCCTTTTGGGATAAAAACACAATTAAGGAAAAAGAGTACAACCGTATTACTCCCCCTGTTTTGTGCCTCAATGGATGTCTTTCAATCCTATCTTGTATATTAGCTTCTGAATGTAGAGGTTAGTAGAAATGAATGGCTGAGTTCTCACTTGACTGTACTTGTACTTCTTGAACTTCTTTGTTGTCGTCTACTCCACAATATGGTCTGATATGTTGATCTATGGTCTTTGATTAACCATCTTCACGGATACCATTTCTTATGATAGGTCACAGACTGTGTTACCATCGACCATTACATGCTGAATTATCAACCGCGGCCAAACGCATTGTCTACTTGCCTTATGTATTGCCAATATTCCCGAGTGGTTGAATGATGTTGCGGCCCTGGCCTGCTTCATTGATTTCCATGAAATGGTTGTTCCTCCATTTGTAAATATATAACCTGTTTATAATCTTGCATTATGTGGAACAAATAGAAAACCTGAAAACCTATATTAGAAAAACCAATTAACCCCTCTTTGGGTTGGTTAGTTTGGTTAGCATAAAACAAACTTAAATCTTTCGTTCTTTGTAAATAACGAAGTATATATTTATGATTACTATTGATTCCTTAGGACCTTTCCTTACCTTTCTTTATCATCAGCTATATTATAAATTAAGCATACTGACATGCATGATGATGGATCATGGTCGTGATTAGTATATCCATTTGATATAGATATGGTCGGCCATTTGAATCAATGATTGTCTATATGGCACCTATGGCAAATGGCTTTTGGCATTCGTGGTCGGGCCTTGTGGTTCAGTGAATACACCATGACCTCTTACTTTTCCACGGTCATAATTGTTGTTTTCTCGACCTTTATGGTCTTACCATATGAGTTTGCACATCGACCATTATGGTCTTGTCATATGATCGGCCGTATTGGTTTCTCGACCTTAACTCTCTTGGTCATATGGTCGGCCATATAGGTTTCCCGACCTTAACTTTCTCGACCATTATGGATTACTGCGGCCGTATGATCGGCTATAGAGACTTCGACCATGTTGGTTACTGTAGCCGTATGTTCGGTCACGCCCATGTCGATGCCTTTGACCTCGACCATCTTATATATATATTTAGTTATAGACCAATCACAACCCATATAGTACGTGATATTATGATCCAAATGTTATGATCATAACTTGTCTAAGAATCAATCGATAACTTATATCATTTGGAACCAATCAACTTTTCTTTAAGTTGGTTTAACACAAGGAATTTTCTTTTATATGAATATATGGACTGTTTTGGATTGTTCTTATAGAACTCCTTTACTTAGTATTATTCAGTCGACAATATTATATGCAGCTGCTTTGCATCAGTCCATAAAAAACTAAGGAACAAAGCTATTCTTTGAGAATTTCTTTTCTCATCTTTATGGTACCTTTATTATTCTTATCCAGTGATTAATATACTGCTTACTACATCATCATTTCTTTCTATATGTATCCAGACATTATCAATTTCGAACTGTAGTAGCATCCACCACACAGGAGTATATCTCCTTATAATCTGTTCCTTGGTCTTTGTGAATATCCTTGTGTAATCAAGTCATTCTTTAAATGCTTTTAAGTAGTAATATGAACACCTTAGATCACGTGGTCATATATTATATCTCACGATTTCTTTTCTCTCACAAGACCCATTTATAGACTGGTTTATCAGATGGCGTTGTATGGCCAATACACCCATCTCTTCTATAGATTCTTTAAATCTTTCTTTAAACCCCACGTTTTCTTTTAATCTTATTTTATGAGTAGTCACACGTGGGTTCATGATCCTCTCTTTATATCTTATATTCAAGTGCTACCTTGTATGCGCTATGTAAATATATCATTGGTAACGATACCCTTTTTGCGTTCCATTATATTCCAGACATAACATAGTTGATTGAAATCTTATGACCTTTAATACCTTGGTGTTTGGCGTCCCAAATCACCTTAAGTACCATGGATTTTGGCGTCCCAAATTCCATTGTATGGTATCTTATATTTTGGTCGACCATTTTCTATGTCTGGGATGGTTTCCTTTATGACCTCGGGAATTTTTCATTTCTGTGCACCTTTTTCTCTCCTTCCGAGGTTCCTTTATCTTATGGAACATATTGGTCTATCTTTATATAGACTCTGTAGCAACTTGATTGTGTCTCTTCTAGGACAACAAATTCGTTGGTGCAAGCTGGTATGACTTAGTCATTCTTTTCATTTTGGATCAATGTGTCTGGCATTTAATTCTGCTAGCTTTTATATCATTTGATCATATTATTTGAACGTCTTAAATAATATTTTCTAGTCCGAGGATCTTGCCAAGACAATGATGGTTAATACCATTCTCTTATTCTCTTTACCAGCTTATAACTTTCTCCCTTTTAATGTTGGATGATCAGATTACTTATCTCTTGCAATCTGTGTTCTTGGCCACTAATTAGATCACCTATGTTTGGCTCAAGACATTTTAAAATCGTGGGAGAAATACATTTTTCATCCAAAATATATTCTCATTCTCAATCCTCTTCTGAGGTTCCAACTTAAGTGGCACATATGTCTGTGGTGGTATATTCAGATTCTCTTAAGATGGTTTATGTATATGTCTGGTTTATGATCCTTAATCTGAGATGAGAATATCTATGCACACTTATATGGCCTGATTCATATTAATCTTAAACATGTAAATTCATGTGTCCTCAAGCATTAGGTAGTGGCCTTTGTAGCATAAAGAATTCAGCCAAGTCTACTATGGTCATAGACCATGTTCCACGGATCTGTAGTATGTTCATGGATCACGGTTTGTCCTCACTCCCCCTCATGGACATACTATAATCACATGGTATTTGGGACAATAGAGTGTAATGAGTTTCCCTTTTGCACATGTTACACAACGTGAGATTTTATGGGATAACTCTTTGTGCTTTTTGTAATATCTTTCTTTGCATCATTTTTGGACTTGGATGGCTAATCCAGTCAATGCCATAAAGTGTAAATTTTGTGGGTATAGAGGCCACTATGGCTCTTGCCTTTATCATACTGATCTTTGGCATAGTCTAGACCAGTAGAGTATATAGGTATAGTCTCGACCACTTTCTTATAAGGCTTTAGGCGATTTTCTTATAATCTGAAAGGAACTTTTGTTTCCTTTTCCCATTGGTTCAATGTGGAAACCATCCATGTTCAAGTCTTTATAACTCAATGGGTCTTTTATTGGGTGAATAAATTTGTACCCCTTTAGGCAATGCCTTTTGCCGTGGTCAATAATAGACTGACTATCCTTTTATTGTCATTTATTAATAAAGAAATCATCAAACAAATCAAATAAAGAAATGACAATCATAGAAATGAAACATAGAAATGATATCGTAGAAATGGAAATCACCAAATCAAATTTTAATAAAAACAATCAAGGATTACAGATGTTGAATTTATTTATCATCTTTGAGACAATCAGAAGTCTCATATTCTAGTAAATCATCCTTATCATAATCAAAATCGTTTTCATCATCTTGGACTATCATGTGGGCTTCAGGATTCTTTCCTTCAAACTCTCTTGATATAGATCACATAAATGTTTGGGAGTCCTGCAAGTCTTTGCCCAATGACTGATCATTCCACACCTATGGCACACTGATTTGGCCGGCTGTGAGGGTTTGAAATGATTGCCTCGGCCTCGTCCATTTTCTCGACCATACGAGTTATTCTGGACTCTATCTCGGCCATTGTCTCGACCGTATGGGCTTCCTCGATCGCGGCCATAAGAACCTCGACCGCAGCCACATCCTTGCCATTTTCCACGGCCTCGACCGTGTTGGCTATTAGTATGGACGTGGTTTGCCTCTTTATCAGCATTAGTGGCTGCGTGTGCCTCAGGTAATGGTGTGGATCCTAGAGGTCTCATTTCACTGTTTCTCATTAGCAATTCATTGTTCTACTCAGCAAGGAGCAAACAAGAAATAAGATCAGCATAAGTGGTGAAGCCTTTCTCACGATATTGTTGTTGAAGCAACACATTGCTTGTGTGGAACGTGGAAAAGGTTTTCTCAAGCATATCCTTATCCGTAATCGTTTCTCCACACAGTTTCAATTTTGAAATGATCTTAAACAGTGCGGAATTGTACTCATCCACAGACTTATAGTCTTGGATCCTTAGGTGTGTCCAATCGTAATGAGCTCTGGGTAAGATCACTGTTCTTTGGTGATCATATCTGCTTTTCAGCTCTGTCCAAAGCTCTGGAGGATTTTCAATAGTTAAGTATTGATCCTTGAGACTCTCTGCCAAGTGATGTCTTATTATTAGTATGGCTCGGTATCTATCATTCTCATTGACATTATTGTCATCTATTATACTTTCACCGAGTCCTTTAGACTTTAGGATGATTTTGGTATTAAGCGCCCATTAAAGGTAATTATCTCCAGATAGATTAAGGGCCGCATATTCCAAGTTATTGATTTTCGACATCTGAGACCATATATCATGAGTTTTAAAATTCAGATTTTTATCAACCTATCATAAGGGTTTCTAAGTTCAATTGCAATCAAGACAATAGTGATTCAATGAACAATGGCCGGTTATAAGTATGATGCATTGCCATACGGCTAGTACGAGAATGATGCAATGCAATCTATCAACCTAACAAGGTTATATGATCGATTCAATCTAACAACTTAATTAGTTATTGAAATCGGTTTATCTTTTAGACCATGTGGTCGAATCATTCAAACAATCAATCGGTTTTATTTAACAATTCTAACAAATAGTTTCTAGGTGATCAATCAATCAAACAAACAATCAAGCAAATTCAGTTTTATAATTAAACCTAATTGGTTTACAATTAGCAAACCTAATTAGATTGTGATTAGGGTTAATGGTTGATTTAGGTTTAGGGTTCTAGCAATCCTAATTGAATTATAATTAGGGTTTCATTGATTAACAACCTAGCACCAGGTTTCTATGTGATTTGCAATCAGACTATGAATCAATCAAGGAATTCAATCAATGGATTCGTATCCTATGTGATCAGGATGAGATTCCCTAAACTATCCAGCAACCTAGCAAATTTCTAATTATCAATTTATAAATTAGGGTTAACCGGATTACCGTAACCTCCAATCGGGTTGATATGGTCCACCGAGTGAGTTGAACTGGTCGCGGGTTGGTCGCGGTGCAAAGAGCTATCAGATCGTGGTCCTGGTGCTATCGGCTGGTGCTGGTGCGTGTGTCGGGTGCTGGATGTGTATTGTGTGTCCGCGGTTAGTCATGTGTCTCAGGTGTACACGGGTACGGTCTACGCGGATGGTGATTGCAGTCGGGTAAGTCCCGTGTGTATCGGCTGCTCTCGGTGTGGTTTGTATCGAGTGCACACGAGGTTATCGGGTGTGTTCGTGTGGTCGTGTGTATCGGGTGTAGCCGGATTGATTCATATCGGATGTATGCGATGGAGAGATTAGATTGAATTGATGATGAAGTTGATGGTGGTTTCCGGCGGCTTGCTTTTTGTTCTTGAGTTTTAGATTAAGGTTTATGAGTTTGAATAAAGCTTAGGGTTTTAGAGACGTATCGTGATGATAACGTGTTAAGAAAAGAATGGGGGAACTTATGATTCTTATTCATAAACAATCGATGGTGCCCTTTATATATAGAGAGTTACAATAGACCGTCATTAGATAAATGGAAAGATAACATTCCTAGATAAACATGGAAAAAGGTAAACATTATCCAACAAGGAAAAGAAAAGTCTTGGCTAGTCCTTATCTACTCATGGTCGATGGAATATTCCTTTTGGTCGAGTATGATTCCTTTTAGTCGGATCCATCTTATCCCTTGGTCGAGTCTGGTTCGGTCTAATCCTCATGGTTATTGCATCCACATCAAATGATTCATAACACTTCTATAATTTTTCTCTTTAGTCTTCTTTCTTCATGAATATCAAACAACAGTGGTGGCTCCATCTGAAGTAACAATGGTAATGCATCAGTCGTGGACGTGTGACAAATCCAAAAACAACATCGACAGAAAATCATGGCTTGTTATTCGACTTAAGGTTTGATTTGTTCTTATATTTTTGAATATTTCGTATTTGCATGTTTTTTTTTATTTCAACTACAGGTCTAACAACTAGTACTATATATTTAATTTAGAACTAGGGTTATTCCCTTCTAAATTTTGGATTTATGAATTTTGTATTTGGTATAATTTTGTATTTGGTGGAATTCCTGATTTTTGATCTATGATTTTCTTATATTTTTCAGATTTGAAATTTAGTAGAACTTAGAATAATAATTCAGTAGAACTAGATATAATTACTTCGATAAAACTAGTAAATATAGTGTAATTACCTCAATAGAACTAGTAAATACTCAATATGACTGAATCACAGTAAAACTAATAACATTCGATATAATTACCTCAGTAAAATTAATAAAACTCGGTACAACAAATTCAGTAAAATTAGTAGAACTCAATACAACTAATATAATTCAGTATAACTATCTAAGTAGAACTAGCATATCAGTTATATGCCGATAAATGAAAATTTGAAATTAGAAAAATAAAATTTATTTAAAAATCTAAAATTTTTAAAATTTGAAATTTTGAATTTTCAAATTTTATAAGTTTTTATAAATATTAATTCAAAAATTAAACAAAGGTAATATCGAGTTTTTATATTTTCATTAAAAGATATTGAAATTGGTGAAGGATATAATAAATTGTTTTTTTTATATAAAAAATATATGAGATAATAGCTCGTTTTGTAATGTCTATTCTTTTTTTTTTTCTTACTTTTTCATTTCATTTGGTTTTTGTATTTGTTTGATGTCCTATCAGATCTGCCTGTTGAGATGCTCTTAGAGTACATTGGCGTATAATGGAGGACACGTTTACATGACTAGGACCCACATTATCTTGCACGTCTCATTCTTATTTGCATTCATTATGGACAGTTGTGATTCTGAATCCAGTTGTATAATTTCTGTCTAATTTATATAATGTCCCAATAAACTATTACAGAGAAAAGAATAAACCGTCCGATACGTTCTTTGAAATATAATAAGAAATGAATATCATTACAGAAAATTAGGAACACGCTTTGAATTGAAACAGAGAGATTAACATAAGAGAAAATTGGAAAAATGGGACACCCTCAACTTTAAGATTTGTTTAAGATTTTTGTCCCATTAGGATTTTAGTTAGTGTTAATCCCATTCTACCATTTTACATAATTAACTAAACATAATTCCTTATATAATTAAAAAAAAACAAAAAGAATTACCTAAAATCAAACATAATCGAAAAAAACAAAACAATTCTCCATCGACTCAATCTCTCTCTCTCGACTTCTCCTTCTCCGCTGAAAGCTTCTGATACCTTCAATGGCGATTTTTATTTTTATTCTCCACTTTGTTAAAATCTGTGGCTCCATATAATTTCTTCTTCTCTTTCTCTTAGCCTCTGTTGGGTTTCACGGTTCTTCTTCATCCTAGGATTTGTTCATCATCATCTTTTCTCAACTTCTCTCAGCTTCGTTTTTTCATCAAAATCCTACAATTCCTTACAAACGGTATGTGTTTAATCCTCTGAATTCTTAAAGCCCTAATTTTTAGTTACTTGATTGTATCTCTTTTGAATTACAACAAGTTCTAGGGTTCAATGTCATCACCTAGATATCGATTAAGGCATGCATCACCTAGAAATCGATTAAGGCATACATGACATCAATGTCATCAACAAGTTGTAGGGGTCGATTAGTACTCATAGCTTTACGATTTAGCTTTGAATTTTGTGAAGATAGTATTGTCTCATGTAAAATGGGACACGGTTATTGAGCGATTCCTCACACTGTATTGTTTGTTTTGAAGTTAGAACTAGGTGAAACACACATTCTAGAATAGGCAGACTGTAGATATAAAACCCGCTTTATATTGCTCTCATTGTTTGTGCACTTCATATGATACTTAAACATGTTAATTTTGCTGTTTCTATGTTTTTACTAAAGATTCGAACTTACAATCTTCTTTATGGGTTGTAGGTATGTCTAAAGAGTTACCAAAGCGGATTTTTAAGGAGGGTGAGGAGACCCAAGTTTCTCAGATCAATAACAACTGCAGGTTGGTCCACATTATGGAAATGTTGGAGAAATGGCTGCCAAAAGAGTTAAAAGAAGTGAAGAAATATCAGGTTTTTTTTCACAGATTTTCAAGTTTTATGACAATCATCTGGGGTACTCTGCGAGAGTGATACACAAATTCTTGTGTAGGGAGCTGCTGACTTACAAAATGCACGAGCTCTGGTTTGTCTTTGCGAGGAGACCACTCCGATTTCATTGCTAGAGTTCCATGCAGTAACCATGCTTGAGTGCAATACAAGCATCTCACTTAAGGAGTTCGATGAGTGGGAAGATGATGGTGGTTTCTGGAGCAAAGTACTGAAGCGTAAAGAGGGAATTTGTATCTTGAACCTGTGGAAGAAGCACAAGGAAGCTGTTAAGAGGTGGAGTAATGCTGATCGAATAAGACTGGTGTATTTGTGCATCATTGTTGGTGTAGTTTGCGCGAGAGATGAGAAGGCTAATATCCCCCTCAAATACATCAAGGTGGTCATGGATCTTGAGAAGCTTCAGCGTTATCCTTGGGAATTGCTGTCTTTGACATTCTCTATGAGTCAGTAGCCAAAACACGTGACAAACTGAAGGACAGGAAAATTAGTTACGTGTTAAATGGCTTCTCCTACGCTTTGCAGATTCGGGCAATGGAAGCAGTACCAAAGATTGGAAAGCTTTGTGGAAAAAAACTGGACAAAGGTTTTAAGGACGGTCCTAGATGCATAAACTGGATGGGAGCTGCAAAGGTGTCATATGAGGAGATCATTCGGTTGGAGAACATCTTTGCAGCGGAGGTAATTATTTAAGTTTAAGATAACTTCATCCAGTTTGTAATGAGTTTTTATAATTTAACTTTGTTTACCTTTCTTGTGTAGGATGTCATCTATCCATATATATCCTCGATGGGGAATATGGTTGTAGTTGAAGCTTCCGATTTTTGTAGAAAAGATGAGGTGGAGGATGATAGAATCAATGCTCTCAAGGACTTGATAAGGACTAAGCATGATTTCAGTAATCATATTTGGGAGTTTGAAGACACTCCAGAGGTTACTTTTGAGTTTGACGACAAAGAAGGTGAGGATGATGAAGTACCTAAGAGTGATGAAGACTTTCAAACTTCAAATGGATCAATGAACATAGGCTCGACAGCTAGGGAGGGAAAGAAGAGGCTCCCCGATCGTGGTATGGAAAAAAGGAAGCATAAGGTTCTCTCTGCTACACCACAACAAGTGCCGTTTAATGGAGATATGAAAGCTTTTGTGGCGCAGTTGTTTCAGCAGAATTTCTCAACAATGGAAGAGAGGCTACAGAAACAGATGGCTGAAAAATTTGAGAAAATGCAGTCTGAGCTTAAAGATTCACTTAAGGATGCTAGCGTCAAAGTTGAGCATGGAGAGCCATCGACGAGCAAGCCATCCCCGAGCAAGCCATCACCTTACAAGCCATCCCCGAGCAAGCCATCACCTTACAAGCCATCACCGAGCAAGCCATCACCAAGGAGGTCTAAACACGTGGTAAAGAAACACTAGTCTTCCACACTCTATGAAATGTTTACTTATTTATTGTATGGTTTGCATGTCTGTTTGTGTTAGTGATCTATGTATCGGCATGGAATGTGATATGTTTTCTATTGTCTCATTTTGGAAGTGTGCTTGGTTTGTAAGTGTGTGTGTTTATATTGTCTTGTTTTGGAAGTGTGCTTGGTTTGTAACTGTCTTTGTTTGTAAGTGTATTTGTTTGAAATTTATGTAATGGTTGTTAGTTTTATATTTGTTATTATATTATCATTTGATAATTTATCTTGAATTAACAAGATGTGAATTTGAGTCAAGGAGAAGATATCAACTTAGAAATAGGTACCCAAGGTGTAGAAGGGCTTTCTCAGGCTTCGTACGTGCCTGGATTTGATCCATCGCATACCAATAAGGACGACGAACCATGTGATTGGTGGACTCCGATGACTACAGTACAAAAAGCAAAGGTTGAACCAATGCAAGAAACTACATCTACACCGTTGAAAAAGTGGGATAAATGGTGTAAAGGCAAGACACTTGAGCTTAGTGACTCACCAATAGCAAAAGATGGTTCTCTGGAGTCGTCACTGTATTATGTCTCTGAAGAATCATGGAATAGATTCACGGAATGGTCTATGAATCCAATAACTATAAGAATTGGTCCTATAGCCTTTAATTTGACCGTAGCTACAAGGATAGTATGTGCTGGAAAATGGCTTGGAAACGAGGTATTGCTTTCTTGTACTACTTTGAATGGTCATATATTCGTAACACATCGTTGATGCTGCATTGATTTATTTTTTCGTGCATATTCAGGAAATGGATGCGACCATGTATATATGGCGAGAGAAGACATCTTTGAGGCGTTGGACCCCATACCGTGTTGCTTTCATGAACGCCATGTTCTACCTTCAAATAGAGAATACATACCGCTTGTTTGCGTGTAACAAAAAATCTTATGAATTGCCCAATTTTATTCTTGGTTATCGGAGAGGAGAGCTTCCCAATATCGATTTGAATTCCCACAAAATGCAGATGCGGTGAGGCGGCAGTTCTTTTCACTTCACAAACATTCAAAAATACAGGAAGATTATTTCATTGTTGTCCGATGGGATCTGAGCTGGTTAGTCCTCTAATCATATAATCTTGTCTTCGTTTTAATCTAACTGTATGTTCGATTTTAATGATGAAGGATAAAACCCACTTTTTCAAATGGACTGATAAGTCAGTTGTTGAAGAAATTGAAGACATCCAGGAAATGGTTGACGTGATGATCATTGACAACTCTTAGTTGTAGAATTCAATGAGAGCTTGTGAGGCCATGCTGAAACACCATGAAAATAGATTTGAAGAGATGGAAGATACAATTGCACGTTGTCAAGAGAAGACCATCAAATGTATTAGCGAATTACGGATCATAAAAGTCTTGTTTGTGTGTTGTTTTGTGATGGTCTTCATGTACCTTACCTATGCATGATGCTTTGGTGTGTTGTTTTGCTTTTTCAAATAAATGTAAGACTATGTTTCTTGGTGATTATCATAAACTTGAACCACAAATATTGCAAATACAAAATTGTCAAATAGGTTATTCAACACAAAATACCAAAGGTGTAATAATAAAAAAAAAGAACAAAGAACACGCACAACAAACTAAATAGGCACATCACATGTTCCTCTCTTGTGTCTTTCAATACCACACCGGCTACACTTGTGCTTTTTATTCTTTCTTTGAGAAGATCTTATCTTGTCTTCTACTGTTTCATATCTTCTCTTCACTGGTCTACCATCACTCTTTCTTGTCTCTGGTGGTAACATTTTTGCAACTTTAATATCAGCTGGGACATTCCATTTAGAGTCTTGAACTTCTATTGGATTAATGCTTTCCGCATAGGCAGTTCTCCACGTTGCAGTGGTGAATAAGCCATCGGTAAATCTGTGTACTTCCATACCTGTGTCAAAAAAAACAAAAATCAAGTAATGTCTTATGCTGAAAATTTCCGAAAATAAATAGGTCCCAAGATCATGTGTTTACACTTCCATACATCGTGAATAAATTGCAAGAATGACATGTCTACAAGGTATTTTTCCTAAATCTAATTTCCCACATGTGCATGTTCTGTTTTCCAAGTCAACATGACAATCATATTTATCTCCTTTAACAAATGATCTGAAATTATCAACCTTGTACACCTGAAATCCTTTTGCCTTTATAATTCTCCTATCAATCTTTTTCTCCACCTTAACGGTTAAAGGATCAAGATGCTTTGGGCTTAACGTTCGACGCTCGTAGAACAACTGCGTCAACATTTCTCTTATACTATCTAGCAAAGGAATAACTGGAAATTCTCTAGGTGATCTCAATACTGAATTTATCGACTTTGCAGGGTTATTGGTCCTAATGTTGTACCTGGATCCAGGGAAGAGAGAACGAGCCCATTTTCTCACATCAGCCTCCTGCAGATATCTTCCAAGCGAATGACTCATATTAAAAATTTCAGTGAAACGTTCCTGAAACTCAATGAACCTATACGCCCGTGAAGCTTTTTCAACCAAGTCAGGCAACCCCTTTGTCTTGAAAAATTTAACAACATTGGTCAACAAGTAGTGAATGCAAATTCCATGTGATGATTGAGGGTAGATAGTTGAAATCGCTTTAGCAATTGACGAATTTCTATCTGACACAAAAGCCAAGCATTTACCATCAGCAATAACGACATTCAATTGTCTGAAAAACCACTCCCATGAATCATCATTCTCAGAATCAACTACTCCAAATGCAATCGGATACAAATTAGAGTTACCATCTACAGCTGTAGCTACAAGTAGAACTCCTTTGTATTTATTTTTTAGAAAAGTTCATCAACAACAATCACCCTACGAATAGCATTGTAGAATCCTCTAACTGATTGCCCAAACGACAGAAATAGATACATGAATCTCACATCCTTAGCAGTTTTATAGTGAGTATGCGTACCAGGGTTAGCTGCTTTAATCATATGCAAATATTTTGGTATTTTTGCATAACTGTGATATGGTATACCTCTAACTGCTGCAATTGCAAACTCACGAGCTTCCCATGCATGCCAATATGTAATCTCACAACCATGTTCCAAGCGCATAAATTGAACTATGTCATTGCCTTTTGGTCCTTCATTGGCATCCTCAAATCGATGTTGTATCAAAGTCCCAATTGTTCTTGCCGAAGCTGTTTTTCCAAATTTGCTTTTCTTCGAAGGAGCACATGAATGTCTTGCCACACACTTGTTGATCATGAAATATGTAGACCCATCTAGACATTCCGCACGCACAGTCCAGTTGCACATCAAATCTTTACACCGAATGGACCACCATTTTTTTTGTGGATTTGATAACAAGGTAATCAAAATTATTCTTCATCGCAAAAATTTCCATTGTTGCCTTCAGAACAGCTTTACTTCTGAAAATTTGATCCTTCTTCACGAAATCTGTTCTACAAGATCGATCATCCTTTTTACTGTCTCCATTTTTTTACTCATTAAACCAGCATCACCAGTACCATCCTTAGCGACATGATCCTTCATGTTATCATAAGACTCCTTTGACAGTTTAACAAATTCTGCTCGATTTATTTCAGGAACTTCATCAACATTACTTGAATCACATGGCTCCTTATTCAAATCGATATTATCTTCTTCGTTTCGATTTACACCGGTACGAGAGAACGTGACACACAAGGTTGTAGACGTACCCTTCTTTGCGTAGCCCACAAAATTAGATACTTGTCGATCATTGCTGATAATAATTGGAGGATCCCCTCTTTGATTCACCATCTCATAACTGAAATCAGCATTAACGACATTATGGTCCACCCCATAATCCTGACACACCATGATCTTGAGCTTCTCCAACATAGTAGTAGTTTCTAACATTACCATTCGGCCACACCTTTATTTTTCTAACAGGAAACTCCACTGGTCACTGCAACTACACATCCATACACCAGATTTAACATAGATTAGAACCATATTGTATTGATAGAGAAGAAGATGGTTATGTCGATGAAAAAGAGAGAGGCACAAAGCGAAAGAGAGAAGGATCGTGGGAGGAGAAAAACGTGGGAGAGAATATACTATAAGAGATTTAGGGTATATTTAGTGTAGATTTAGGAAAGATATATAACTGAAATATGGAAGTTCCCATATTTTCGTGATTTGGTTATAATATGTATCCTACTAAACGAAGAACAATGTAGAGTGGGTGGAATGTTTATTGTTTCGTAAGCATAACCTAATTAAAAGGCAGAACAAGTTATGACACATAAACAAGAAAAGGTAAACCTTAGAGTCATGGCTATAAGTTGTAATCAAGCTATCGGCAGACTAAAGACTTCTTGTTAGAAAGTAACCTAACGTATTCTATCTTAGATAGATTGTTCAAGAAAGTTAATTTTCGATATATAACTACGCTAGATCTTAGTATAATACTTAGGATCCAATATTCTAAACTAAGTAGATGGTGAAAAACCCTAAGTAGGACATAAAATAAAATATGATTCCACTATTTTTTTTTAAAAAAATTAATCATATAAGTAATCATACTTATGTTTCCAATAGTTTTCATATTTTTTTATATTTTTAAAATTAATTTACTATTTTTCCCATCACAAAAGGGTAAAACATGTCCAAAATGATCCAGAATATCAAAAGTCCTAGTATGACAAATAAAAGGTGAGAGTGTCCAATTTTTCCAATTTTCCCTTAACATAATTGCCCGAACACAATTTGTGAACTATAAGAAAGGATTAAAATCTTGACCTTTTAAAAAGGATGAGGTTAGTTGTAGCTGAACTTTTCAAAAGCGAAGCTTTATAGAGAAATCCTGAAAATGTAAGGCTTTAGCCGTCAAATCTCTAACTCTCTCTCTCTCTCTCTCTCTCTCTCTCTCTCTCTCTCTCTCTCTCTCTCTCTCTCTCTCTCTCTCTCTCTCTCTCTCTCTCTCTCTCTCTCTCTCTCTCTCTCTATCTCTCTCTCTCTCCCCCCTTACCGGGAGTGGTGGTGTCTGAGAGGTTGCTGATCGGAGCTTTTGTATTCTCGTCGATCTATATTCATGTTTTTCCCTTCATGATCTCCAACTCTATCAGATCTATTCTAAGGTGAGGTGATACAAACGCAATATTCTCTCATGATCTTTATTCTGGTTCATGTTAGATTAGGGTTTGGTTAGTCCTTGTATGGAAGTTAGATTGTTAGATCATAAAGAAAGTTAATTTGATAGATGAATGAATCATGTTGTATAAGAAGCCTCAAACTGATTAAAAGACTTAATGGATTGCTTTGTGTTAACGAGGATGAGTGATATTGTTTGATGCTTGTGTGAATGGTTGTTATACTTTGTGATATGGATGTTTGATGAAAGCTAAGATGTTAGAAAGAAGTGAGCGCTTAGGGTATTAAATGAATGTTTCAATTGGATCATTACAATTGGTATCAATTGAGAATGAACGATGAATGTTGTATGTGTAATAGATGCGAAGTGAATTGTATGTGACACCGAGAACATGTGGCATCTAATGAATGAGTTAATGAGATGATAATGTGATGTGTTAAGACACTGAGAACGGGTGGCATATAGAAAGATATGTGATGCGTTAAGGTGATGAGACCGCGAAAGGCGAAAGTTAAGGGCGCCGTAGGATTCAGTCATGCCGAGTCAGGGTATAAGTAACCATTAGACCGTGATTAGATGGGAACCGCGGGGCTGACAATATCGAACGGGGCCAACGGGCTGCGAGTAGGTGGTTGCATAGGAAGTTGGCGAACAATTGTATAACATAAGATCCCTTGGGACATGCGAACACGAGATAACACGTTTGTGAGCGGGCCATAGGTCCTTACATCTAGGTTGCTTTCAGTCGTGTATGTCAAGTCGGTTGATTCCATGTGTAGCAGTGTCTGAGTTTATTGTATTGATTGTTGATAGGTTTATAGTAGCTGCATTGCATTGCTTAAAGTTATGTATCATAAGTTGCATTTGAATTATTGTAATGGCTGGCCAGTTCTCGTTTCGCATTAAGAAATATAACTTACCTGACATGTCTAAATCGCTCGCAAGAACATAATGATTCTAACGAGCTGGGGGCTAACTGTTGGGCTCAAAATCGGTTACGACGGAATCAACACCTGAAACTTCTCGGAAAATGTCCTCTTTAGAAAAGAGAAGATAATATTTTAAAGAAAAGAAGAGCGGGAAAAAAAATCGAGTTTCATATGAATTTTGAAGAGGATGTATACAATAAGTCCTCGAGATTTTGCTCTAGACCTCAGACAAACGGATCCCGAGCATCAAAACAAACAAAATGACTATTAGGCTCGATCATCCAACTCACTGAATGGGCGAGTTGGATCAAGCAAAACGGTCAAACCAAGAAGGCCGTCCAACTCGCCCGTTCGGCAAGTTGGACCAGCGTGATGGTCAACTCGCCTGTTCGGCGAGTTGGACCAAGCATGATGGTCAACTCGTCCGTTCGAAGAGTTGGACCAAGCGAACCGGCCAACTCGCCCGTTCGGCTAGTTTGACCAAGCAAGCAATCCAACTCGACTATTTGGCGAGTTGGATAAACCAATCCATTTTAATCTTGTCCTCATAACCTACTCTTCGAGATCAGGTAGGGCTTGATCTGGTTTCATCTCGATCGGAGTTACCATTTGATCGTTACAATTTAAAAATAGTAAGAACTTGTTTTCTCATATGAGGTTCGAATTAATCGTGTAAACCGGGAAAAATTAACTAAACACCTAAAGATGCCTCCATTATGTGGGGAATTCGAACTTTCTTCGGAATCGACATCGTTTCGGAAGCGTTCTTTGATAAATCGTAAAAACGCTTAAGTCGAAAAAACAGCCCGAGAAGGTCTTAAACGCTGCTAAAGGCCCACTCACGATTTTACAAGAAATTGAGCCCAATCCTTATGATGTTTTGTCTTTTATATTTCAGGCAAAGAAAAATGTCAAGTTCAGAAGATAAATGTGAAGTTTCCAAAGATAAACACGAAGATCGAAGGAAAATGGAGTATTCCCAGAAAGTGATAAACTCGACCGAGGGCAGAAAGGGAAAGAGAAAACCGCCTCTAATAGGAGTATATAAGGACGTCAAGGTTGAAGATGCAGGACACACAATTCTTTACTAAGAGGAAACACAACACTTAGGGCAATTTAGGCATATTTCCGTTTTTCTGTTATCGAGCTGCGACTCAACTAGGTTAATCAGGTCTTACAAGGTTAGAAGTAGGAACTCGCCGACGGCTCTTACCGTTTAGGCTTACCAGTTGTAGTGCTCAAATCTCAGATTCAGAATAAAATCTATCTCTTTTCGTTTTACTGATTCGTAATAATTTCGTGTGTTCTCATTGTTTGATTGCTTGGCGTGTGGTTTAGCATATATTCTAAAAAAAATAATAATACCAAGAGGAAAGAGGAGATAAAAGGATCTTTCTACCTTAGAAAAGAGTTTGTGGAAATGAGCAAGTGAAGAATTTGAAAAACTTACTCCACTTACTTATTTACGATTCACCTCTGGATTTTCAGACATTGAATTTCGCCTAACTTACCCGACATGTCTAAATCGCTCGCAAGAAAATACCAATTTTAGTGATCTGGGGGGCTAACTGTTGGGGTCAGAATCGGTTACGACGGAATTAACGCCTGAAACTTCCCGGAAAATGTCCTATTTTGAAAAGAGGAGATAATATTTTAAAGAAAAGAAGAGCGGTAAAAACAAAATTGACTTTCGTATGAATTTCGAAGACGATGTATACGGTGAGTTCTCGAGAAAATTTTCTCTAAACCTTGGACAAATGGATCCCGAGCATCGAAACAAAGAAAACGAATATAAGGCTCGACCATCCAACTCGCCGAACGGGCAAGTTGGACTAAGCAAGATGGTCAACTCGCCGAATGGGCGAGTTGGACCAAGCGAACCGGCCAACCGGCCCGTTCGGCGAGTTGGACCAAGCAAGAAATTCAACTCACCCATTCGGCGAGTTGGACAACCAATCCATTTTCATCTTTTCCTTGTAACCTACTCTTCGAGATCGGGTAGGGCTTGTTCTGGTTTCTTCTCGATCGAAGTTACCACTTGAACTTTACGATTTAAAAATCGTAAGAACTTGTTTTCTTGTATGAGGTTCGAATTGAACGTGTAAAACGGAAACGGTTAACCAAACACACAAAGCTGCCTCCATTATACGGGGAATTCAAACTTTCTTCGGAATCGACGTCGTTCCAGAAGCATTCTTTCGATAAATCGTAAAAATGTTTAAGTTGAACAACAGTCTGAGAAGTTCTAAAACGCCGCTAAAGGCCCACTCGCGAGTTTATACGAAATTGAGGCCAATCCCTATGGTAGTTTATCTTTTATATTTCATGAAAAGAAAAATGTCAAGTTCAGAAGATAAATATGAAGTTTCCGAAGATAAACATGAAGATCGAAGAAAAATGGAATATTCCTAGAAAGCAATAAACTCGACCGAGGGAAGAAAGGGAAAAAGTAAACTGTCTCTAAGAGGGGTATATAAGGACGTCAAGGTCGAAGATGCACGACACACAATTCTTTACTCAGAGCAAAAACATCACTTAGGGCAATTTAGGCATATTTCCTTTTTTCTGTTATCGAGCTTTGACTCAAATAGGTTAATAAGGTTAGAACTAGGAAATCGCTGACGGCTCTTACCGCTTAGCTTACCTGTTGCAACGCTCAAATCCCATATTTGGAATAAGATCTTCTTTTCTCTCTTTTCGTTTAACGGATTCGTTATAATTCGTTTGTTCTCATTGTTTGATTGCTTGGCGTGTGGTTTAGAAGATATTCGGGACCTCTGGGAAGGTTAGGTTTACTTAGCTTTCTTATTTTCATTGAAAAATCGACAATGTGAATTTCGGTTCCCACAGATTCAACTAACAGCCTCCCCAACTTTATGCCATATCAAGTATTGCTTTCATATCTTCCTTTGAAAAATTAATGATCCTTCAATCATTAGCTTTTGCATTGCCCTCTTTGTCTCTGTAAACTCCGTATTAATATGTTGCTACTACACTAACTATTATCTTAGGTGGCATGGTGGCCTCAATCAAAAGAGCTTCTCGGATTTTTGGATTCGCAATGGTGTCAATCGATGCTGGTGGTTGAGTGTCGATCGAAACTCGCCGTCATCTTTGTACTCTGCGTCCAAATCAAAATAAAAACTACCACAAATCCTAAATCATCTCCTATCTCAATATATGGTGCATTTCCCTTGCCACTTGAACAAAGTCATTGAAATCAGTCTCACTGATGAGTGAGAGATACAAAATGTTTGTCTTCATGTCACAAACAGCTCCTACAGTAGCCATGAAGGCTCACGAGTAGTAGAGAATAATTCCAGTCTATCTGAATCTCCGTGACATGAAGCTGTACTAGAACTAGGGCATTGCCGATTTGTATTTGAATGTTTATGACAATCCCTCCTGAATTCACCTTGGAGCAATCCACAAAGGTGAATGAATCACTAGACGGTTCTATCTTTAGACTCATTTGCTCAGCCATTACCCTTGGCATAGTACTTACTGAAGAAACCATGTCGCAGAGTGCTTTAGGGTAGCTATGACCTCCAATCCTGCAAGGAACCACAAACTTCCCAGTATCACTCTTCTTCTTCAACGTAATCATTTGATTCATATTCTCTCTGAACTGATAGAATAAACACTCAATTTCATCTTCTATCTCTTTGCTTTCGCTAAAAAATATCCATAACCGGTGGGACCAATAAGCTTTATCGAATGGCATGTTTACAGGGATCCTCATCATCCTCTTGGTGAAACTATCCATCTCCTTCTCATTAGCTTCTCTTCTTATATGCTTAGGAACTTTTTTCTTCTTCTCTTAGAAACTTGTTCCTCAGTGGCATGCTCAATGATCATACGCTATGGTGCATCTTCTTGCTGCTGACTGATGTTCACTGTTGGTTATCTTGATGTTTGAAACGAGTGTCTTGAAGCATTAAATTGTTCTGAATTTATGCTTGGCAATTGAACTCAGTATGTAACTGGTGGGTATCGATCAACGAACAGGTGAGGGTGTCGATTGATGCTTGCCGTTTCCAAAGATCCTATGGATTCAGTATAGGGTGTCGATTGGTGTTCAGCCTCTAGTGTTGATCGACACCAGCGCAAACTGCCGAACGACATAGAACTTTCGACTTGAAAGTCTCCTTCTTTTAGTTTCTCCTCCTTCATTACTTGCCAGAAATCATCACCTATGATGGCACTCACGTGGTGTTTCTATCCCGCCTCTCCTTTTTCCTTAATAAGTGCTTCCTCTTTTCACAACTTCACTAGTCTGAAACACTTGAGTCTCCAACCTCTTCACATGGGTGCTGAGAGCTTCAAAATTGCCATCCAGGTTTGTGTATACCACATTGATCTTCCTATTAAAACCCACTATCAACTTCAGCTAACCCTCAAGAATCTGATCAAGCATACTCTCTATCATGCTTTCTTGAGTTGTTAGTGGAGGATTCAGGTAAAAGTAATCTTCGTAGCTCCTGTTGTTGTTGTAAGATCTCTGGTGCTGTGAATTCTGGTTGTAATTACCCCTCTAACCAGTTCCATAGGAGTTTCATTTCCACCATGATTCCCATACTTCTGAAAACCAGTGCCACTAATATAGTTCACATATTCCTTGTCACCCTTCCACTGGCGGTATCAATAGACTATACATCTTCTGAAAAGCTCACATGCTTCTTGCAAAGCTTATGAACATTGTGCAGCTTGGCTTTAACTTCATCCATGTGCTCCTTGCCCAAGCTAGCAGCCAATTTCTTCCTCTCCAAATCAATTTTTCTTGGTACTATTGCTAGACGCCAAGTTCTCAATAAGTCTCATAGCTTTTTCTGAATTCCTAGTTTTGAAATTTCCTTCACTAGCAGTGTCTAGAGCCATTTGGTAAACCAAAGCAATGCCTCTGAAGAAGGTACTAAGCAGTTGTACGTCGTTGAACCCATGGTGTGCACAGTCTCTCTGATATGACTTGAATCTGATCCATGAACTTCTGAAAGATTCTGCATGCTCATGTGTGAATCTAGCAATTCAGCTCCCCAAGTCCTCAGATCGCGCATCATCAAATAAATTATGCATGAAGGCGTTTTTTTTATGTCAATCAATGACGTTAGAGATCTTGGTGGTAACTGTTTAAGCTAATGAGCATCTCCAGAAAGTGAGTACTTGAAGAGATTACAAAGAATGTAGTCCTTAAGAACTCCATTGGCTTTAACAGAAAAAAACTATATCCTCGAACCGCAATCGGACGCTCATGTGGGGACCATGGTAAGGTGTCTGTACCACAAGTATAAACTATGTAGAATTCAGCTCGAAATCGTGCCTCTGGAAAGCAAGAGGACAAATAGCAGATCTATTGGCGTGGTATTGATCTAAACGGTTGTAATCAGCCAATGTTCTCGGTTAAGAAGCCTCAACATTATGAGCAGCTAGAGCTTCATCATCTTTTCTAATCGCTTCTGGTTCAGGGATCACAATCCCCTGATCAGCCAGTCTCTGACCTACCGCATTACGCAGATGACCATCTTGGTCATGCAAGTCTCCTTTCTCATCCCTCATTAGCATAAGAGTTGCGACCTTGTTGCTTGCTCGTGGGTTGGTGTCGATTGACAAAGTCTTGATGGTGTCAATCGATGAAGAACTGATGGTGTCGATCGTTGCTAGCTCACACGTATTATCGATCGACGTAAGAGTGTTGGTGTCGAGTGATGCCGTGCGCTTCTCGTTATGGATCGTGCGTTCACACAGTACACGGTCTGAGAATACTACCTCTTTTTCTTTGTTGCTTCTGATACTGCTAAGCATGCACCTGAAAGACAAAAGAGATTTTTATGGTGAGTAAGTAAAATTAAAGAAAAACCTAGATGAAATCTATCAATTAAGTCTAATGGCGAATGCAGTGCTCCCTGGCGATGGCACCAAATTTTATGTGCTCTCAAATTAACCCTTGAGCAATTTTCTCTTTAAAAAAGGATGTTCAATTGTAATACTTAGGGATCAAATCCACAAGAAGATTGGATGGGGTGCTCAATAGACTTATTACTATTAATCCATGCAAATATTAATAAAGCAATAAATAAAAAAGTTGGTTTGTAGATAATAAGATGAAATAACTAGGCTTTGGGTTTCGTGCAATATTATTGTGCTTTATTGGTGCTAAGGTGTGTGATAAATTGATTTGTTCTAATATTTACCTGTTTTAGACCATATGATAGGCCCTATTTGGAGTCTGTTATGTGTGCCTGAGATATGTTTAGAGTATATTGAGGTCCAAGTGCATTTTGGAGTATTTTAGAGATTATGATGCTTTCTAGAGCTCAGAGAGAGAGAAAGAGAGAGAGAGAGAGAGAGAGAGAGAGAGAGAGAGAGAAAGAGAGAGAGAGAGAGAGAGAGAGAGAGAGATAGAGGAATCCTATAGCTGGTCCAAATCAGCTAAGTACGAGTCGAGATAAAGTATAGTGTCGATTGACGACACATTCTTGCCATAGATTGAATGTCGATGCACATTATCCTAATTCACAATGTATCCGACTTGAAGCCCAAGTTACAAGAAAAACAAGATTGCCTTTGGACGAGTTTTACCTAGTTTATATCATCATTTCCAGTGTTTATGCAAAGGGGAGAGTGTTTAGAGAGTTTTTTTTAAGAGCTTTGGAGACTAAAAGAGCTTTTGGATACTTTTCATAGTATTTTAAGGTTTTTTAGGGAGAAGATCAAGCTTTGTATTGGAACCCCACTTTCTATCACTATTTATCTTATGCATTATTTAATGATTATGATTATGTTTTGCTAGCTATATCTCAGTAGCGACTTTTTTAGATTTAGGGTTTTAATGGTTTAGCCAAACAATATAATTGCTAGGGTGATTATTAGATCTATCATCATGATTGTACGTACTGCTTGTGTTCTTGATTAGTGATATACTATGGATTTTACCTATTTTACCTATGATATATATATATATATAGTATATTTAGAGTCTTTTCTATGAATTTAGTATTGTTTTAGAGTATTTACAGGTCTAGGTACTTATTGAAAGCAATTGAAGCTTTTAGACCATTTTGGAGCAATTAGGATTGCCCAGCAAAAACTCAGAGTCAGATCCAGATTTATGAATGGACCATCGATCGACGTCACAAACTGTGCGTCAATCGACGATGAAGTCGGTAGAAAGATTGAGAAACTACAAGTTTTACCCAGAAGTCTCATTAATCACAAGATAAGTCCTTAGCCGAAATTTAGACTATTTATTAGTGTTTTATATCTTTGCTAAACCCCAAGTTGTATTATTCAGAAACTAGAGAGCCCAAAAATTACTCCAGAGTTTTTAGAGTTGGAATACATTGATTGGAGAGAGATATCTAATCATCATTACAAAGAAGATCTTGAAATTCTTATTTTTTTACTCAGTTTATTCTATGCAATTTATTCAATATTTATTCATGTTTTTTATTGCTATGTCTGAGTAGTTCTATATTAGATTCAGGGTTATTCAATGGTAGTAATGTATTG
Source organism: Moricandia moricandioides (assembly GCA_905132885.1). Classification (NCBI taxonomy): domain Eukaryota; kingdom Viridiplantae; phylum Streptophyta; class Magnoliopsida; order Brassicales; family Brassicaceae; genus Moricandia; species Moricandia moricandioides. Next base: position 36,334 of record CAJHQQ010000260.1, read on the forward strand.
CTGATTTTATAGAAATTGTTAGGGTAATCTTATTGGTTCTTTGTTTAAGTTGCACTTAATGCTAAGTTGAATTTGATCACTTCAATCTTAGAAGTAGGGTTCTATAGCGCAAGCGAGAGCATGGTTATAACCTAAATTTTATCTTAAACAATCTAAATAAATTATAACAAACGAGAGTTGAACTAGAAGTTTAGAGAAACAATTAAACCGCAAACCAGTACTGTTTAGAATGAGTATCGATCGATGCCGTATTACTACCATCGATCGATACTCAGCCGAGATGCACGAGAGTGATCTCCTAAACCCTGAGGTTTGAATTCAGAACAATGCTTAATAAGACCCTAGCAATCTATTAGTTTGCATTATCTAAACCTACTTAAGAATTTCCCCTAAGTCTAATATCTAAATTTAAATCATTATAAACAAAATCAAACTTAAAATCTCATTTAGTTTTTATCTTCATAATTCATCTAGCTTTAATTCGAAAACAATAAGTCTATTGTGCAATCTTAGAGTCTCTGTGGATTTGATCCCTAAGTACTACACTGAACCTCTTATTTGAAAGAGTAAAGTGAGAATATAGGTTTAAATTGAAAGTGAAATAAAACCCCACATCAAATTTGGCGCCGTTGCCGGGAACTCTTTCTTAAGCCATTAGATTTCGTTTAGAATATTGTCTAGATTTTTACTTTATTGTTTGCTAAATTATTCTTTCCCTAAACCTTATGACACAAGTACTTAAAGGAGAGAATATGGATTCTGGACAACAACCACCGATCGACGGAGCTCATCTGGAATCGATCGACGTTTGTCCACTGCTGTCGGGCGACACCCTTCCACTGCCATCGATTGATACCGATCAGCCGGAAGCAAGTAAGTACGCCTTTACTGATTCTGATAATAAGAAAGTAGCCTTGATAGGACCAATGAACAATAAAAGCAACGAAGAAAGCCAACTAATTAATTATTAAGGAGCTGAAATCTCCAATCAAATCATTAAATCTCCAAAGAACGAGGTAAAACATGAATTGCCATTGCTCGAATACCTAAATCCCAACAGAACCTATTCCAACAGGTTTGCGATTTGATTATCCGATAACCATGCTGGAAGCTCTGAACTTGATATCGATTTTCTAATTATGGCGCAGAAAAATCAGTTCAATGGTTTTCCCATTGAACACCCGAACGATCATATCGAGATGCTAGAAGACATGGTGAACGACGATTTCAATCGCCGTAAAATTTTTCCTTTCTCCCTAGAAGGTGACGCCATGAGGTGGCTAAATCAGCTACCACCAGGATCCCTGACTTGTTGGGCAGATATTAGAAGCGCTTTCATCAACCACTTCTTTGACGAGGAGAGATACTAGGAAGAAATAAAGGAAATATCCACTTTTATTCAAGGTAGCCGCAAATCTTTTAAAAATTGCTGGACAAGGTTCAAAATCTACCAACTCTCGTGTCCACACCATGGATTCTTAGAACCCCAACTCATCAAAACTTTCTATAGAGCACTAAACCTAGACTATCAAACCATACTGGATACATCCAGCGAGGGGAACTTCGGCACCGAAGCCTTGCAAGCGCTAAAAGATTGATAGAAAGTATAGCCTTCGGTAGAGCTTTCGAAAAAGAGAAACTGAAAGGGAGGAACCACCATTGTTCGCAGAGGAGAAACACTCGATCCGAGTTAGAAAAACTCTGGCATTAGTTGTGACCCCCCTGCATGAAGATACCTTATCACAACACTACAGTGAGGACAATGCTACCCCTTCCAACTTCAAAAAACAAGTTAAGTTCTATGATATGATGAACCTGAACAATCAACGATTTAGGAAAAGCGCTAGCAATTTAACGAGCAACTACGACACCACTGTGAATAGAGACGAAAGAAGTTCAAAGTCAAAAATGAACCAAATCTTCACTTGAAACCGTAGAATAGCTGCCGACCTCAATGAAAAATTAGACCTGATATACTCAAAGATGACAAAAATATTTGACACTCAGAGCGAACATATAAAGAAAATCAACAATTAAGTGGCGAGCAATGCTTTGTCCATCAGGAGAGAGGACGGATTCTTACCTGGTAAAACAGAAGCTAACCCTCGGAGCCATTACAGTGTCGTACCTTTACGAAGCGGTCAACAACTTACCCTTGGCGTTAAAGAGAGCATCAACATCGATGAATTCGAAAAAATCTCAACAGATGAAAAAGAAAAATCGCACCCCATCCCGCTAAAAATTAACGAAAAAGATCCTGAAATCCTTCATGAAATCGGGGCATTAGACGAAAACGAAGACTTTGAAGAATAGATTATCGAACCTAAGGGAAATAACATAGACAAGGGAGACATCGATCAACACCCCTTGCTGGACATCAATCGACAACCCTTACCGAAAATCGATCGTCTCCCTGAAGAGAGAATCAATCGACACTCCGATCCAGAATCATCCGAAACGGTTAATTAAAGGATCTATCAAGCGAAAGCTCCTTTTCTGTCAAAGAACGCTAAGCAGAAGAAGAAGCAGCTAGAAAAAGCAATATGGAAGAAAGAGTTTGACAAAGTAAACATTGAGATGACACTAAGCGATGCTATTCACATCTCGCCTGCTATTAAGCAATACGTGAATGATGCAGCATCACGAGGATTCCACGAATCGGAACACTGCATGATGATGGTTTCTGAAGAGATGAGCGAAATGATTCAAGGGAAAACTTCGATTAAACTCCCTGATCCAGGTAGTTTCGTCTTGGACTGCACTATTAGCAATGAGATATTTCAAAGATCCCTATGCAATTTAGGCTCTAGTCAATCAACCTGATGCCTTATTTTGTCGCAGTCGCTCTTGGGCTAACACAGTTTCAATCTACCACCCTCACACTCGTTTTAGCTGATAGATCCACTCGAATCTCGGAAGGTGTACTTGAGGACGTACCCGTACGTATTCATAACTGCGATATACCTGCAGATTTCATAGTGCTTAAATATGAGCGAGAACCTCAAAAATCCCATTATCTTAGGAAGACCTTTCCTGGCCACTGCCGGGGCAATCATTGATGTCAGAGAAGGACGTATATGCCTCAACATAGGGAAGATACCGATGGTCTTCGACATGGAAAAGATTGTAAAACAATCTCTGATCAACGGTCAAACCTATCATATCGATCACCTCTCTGATCTAGTAGAAAGCTCATTAACAAACTTATGTTCGAACAAACCTCTAGAAAAAGCAAGCACATCTCCTTACGGCAATATTTCTGCGTTATAAGATCGCACTGAAGAGTATGCAAGGTTAATGGATGCCATAGAAGAAATCTTCAGTGTCGATCTTGGCAAACTCGACCCATCAATCCCCGTCGATCGACACCCAAATATCACCATCGATCGACAGAGTACTGCAATCGACGACTGGAGCAAAGAAAAACACCCAAAATCGAGCTCATACCACTTCCAGCCGGTCTTAAATATGCTTTCCTTTACGAAAATTCCTATCATGTCATCATAAACGCAAACTTAAATAGCGGAGAACAAGCACTGTTGCTGAATAAACTTCGGAAGCACCACAAGGCATTAGGTTATTCGTTAGATGACATCCCTGGATTTCCCCCCGCCATATGCATGCATAGGATACACCTCGATGATGAATCCAAATCTTCCATTGAACATCAGAGAAGATTGAATCCTAATCTTAAGGAAGTAGTTAAGAAAGAAATCAAGAAACTTATAGAAGCATGCATCATTTATCCGATCTCAGACATGAACTAGGTCAGCCCGGTTCATGTTGTCCCAAAGAAAGGAGGAATTACCGTGGTAAAGAATGACAAAGATGAATTGATCCCTACTAGAACTGTCACTGGACACAAAATGTGTATTGATTACAGAAAATTAAATGCTGCCACACAAAAGGATCATTTCCCTTTACCCTTTATCGATCAGATGTTAGAAAAGCTCGCAAGCCACGAATACTATTATTTTCTTGATGGATATTCTGGATTCTTCCAGATCCCCATACATCCGGATTACCAAGAAAAGACCACATTCACGTGTCCCTATGGAACATCCGCGTATCGCAGGATGCCATCCGGACTCTGTAATGCCCCTGCAACTTTTCAATGATGTATGATGTCAATATTCATCGATATGATCAAGGACTTCATGGAGGTTTTCATGGATGACTTCTCAGTCTACGGTACGAATTTCAAATCCTGTCTCGATGACCTGTGTATGGTATTAGCTAGATGCGAAGAGAAAAATCTGGTTTTGAACTGGGAAAAATTTCATTTAATGTTTAACAACAGAATTGTCCTGGACACAAAGTCTCAGCAGCCGGGATTGAGGTGGACAAAGCAAAGATTGACGTAATGACAAAACTTCCACCACCCACCAATGTCAAAGACGTTAAAAGCTTCCTAGGACATGCTGGGTTTTATAGGCGATTCATAAAAGATTTTAGCAAGATCTCTAGACCCCTTACTGCACTTCTGTGTAAAGAGGTGAAATTCGATTTTACGCCGAAATGTCTCCAGGCATTTGAAAAAAATCAAATCAGCGCTCCTATCCTCCCCTATCGTCCAAGCACCAGACTGGGATCTGCCATTCGAAATTATATGCGACGCCAATGATTTCTCTGTAAGTGCGGTACTTGGACAAAAGAAAGATAAAAAGTTGCACGCTATATACTACGCTAACAGAACTCTAGACGATGCGCAATGTAATTATGCGACAACAGAAAAAGAATTATTGGCCGTAGTATTCGCCTTCAAAAAATTCTGATCCTATCTAGTCGGTTCGAAAGTAGTTCACACCGACCATGCGAAACTCAAATACTTAATGAACAAAAAAGACGCTAAGCCGAGACTTTTACGATGGATTCTCCTTCTCCAAAAATTCGACATAGAAGTCAAAGATAAGAAAGAAGTAGAATATGGAGTCATAGATCACTTATTACGAATTAGAGTAGACTACGACATTCCTATAGATGAACTCATCCGAATCGACTTTCGTCGGTAGTGTTAGTTCGACGCATGAAGCGGAATCGATCGACATGACACTAGAACCATGGAATGATTGTAGCCATAGAGCATTGACCGATCTTTTCCATCCCCCATCGATCGACGATGCATTTCAAAAGGACGATGAAGTAATTATTCCACTGTCTATCAACGTCAGTTGTAATCCCTCGACCCTATACGATGATTCTCCATGATCAACCCATGAAGATTGGTCTTTGAAGTTAGATGATGCACTTTGGCATACCAAACGGCGTTTAAAACACCATTAGGAACTACCCCATTTCACCTAATCTATGGAAAATCCTGCCATCTCCCTCTAGAACTAGCGCATAAAGCCGGCTGGGCCATAAAAAGATAAACTTTGATGCTAAATCTGCAGAAGAAAAGAGATTAATTCAGTTAAATGAGCTCGACGAAATCAGATACCGCGCTTACGAGAACTCGAAATTTTACAAGGAAAGAACAAAAGCCTAAATGACAAGAAAATTATTTCACGACATTTCGAACCAAACGATCAAGTACTCCTGTCCAACTCTCGATTAACTCTATTTCCTGGAAAGTTACGTTCCCGTTGGTCCGGACCCTTCACCATCAAAGAAGTTACACCTTACGGGACAGTTGTCCTATTTAATCCTAAAGGAGAATATTTCATGGTGAATGGGCAGCGAGTGAAACACTTTTGGGCTAGAGCTGAAATCCCTCGAACCCAGACCACATGTATGGAGGTGCCTATTCCCGACTGATAAGCCCTTTTCTTGTCAAACTAACGACTTTAAACAAGCGTTGAGTGGGAGGCAACCCACTAAATTACTAATATAATAATATATATATATATATATATATATATATATATATATATATATATATATATATATATATATACAAATAATGATAAAAACACAAAACCCAAAAGAAGAATTTATATATGAGCAGTAATTATTCAATTAAAAACAAATATATAATAATTATCTATTATTTATGCAATTACAAAAATCTAAACTAAATAAGGAGTCACCGACCAGACCATCGATCGATGCCCCTATAAGACCGTCGATCGATGGTCGTGCGTCGAGTAGGTTAACTCGACGCGACCCCGTTTTATAAAAGGTTTTTCTCTAAACCGCCAAAAACACACACGATTTCTACACCCAATTTCTCTCCAAAATTTTGGCTGATTTTGGTCGTTTTTGACCCTAAACCACACGATTTCTACCCACTCTACCTGTTAAACTCTTTAAATCACTCAATCTTCAAGGTATGTTCTCCAAATCTCTTAGATTAGGGAGCTTTTTAGGGTTTGAAGAAAAATCAAATTGTTGGTAGTTTTACTCGGAATGTAGAACGATTTAGGGTGCTGGAGTACTATATTAGGGACTATCCATCATTTTTACACATTGTTTGCACGATTTGAGTTGATTATGTTCGATCTTGTGAACATTGATCCGCGACACAGCATCGATCGATGCCCATGAGTCGACATCGATCGACAGCCATTAGGTCCTGTCAATCGATGACCACGCGATACCATCGATCGACGACTGCTCCTTTCACTTCAACATCGATTCTGATTTGTGCTTTGTTTCATTATATGCAGATGGAAGAGAGGAGAACTAAGGCATGTTACGAGGCTGGTGGTCCCAGCGCTCCACGGGGACCTCCATGCCGAGACCCCTGGCCCAAAGAAGAGGAGGCTATGCTTGCTACATTCAAGGATTATCCTTATCCTCGAGGAGCGGTGCCATCGAGAGACTGCACGCACCGTCCCCTGAGAGAGGAGTGGGACAACTTCGACAGCCTCTATTACATCGCCTGGCAAGGCGTCATCATCAAGCCAACCAAGTTTGCTGACAAGTAAACCTTGAAGAAATTGGGGCTCAACCATGACTTCAGACAGATGGTGCAGGAGCTTGGGTTGGGCACCATGGCTACTAAGCCATATCTTCTGTATCTTGACCTCGTGCGACAGTGTATGTCCACAGCTCAGGTGCTCTACAAGAGCCCCAGAGCGAAGGTGGCACATGAGGCCACCCTGACCTTCTTTATCAGAGGCATCCAGTACATGATTCCCATCCCGCAGCTGTACGAGATCTACGGCTTCGACATTGGCGCCAGCGCCTGCTCAGTCGCTGCTTTCAATGGCTTACCTGCTTTCTGGGGCCACTTTGACTCTGGCTCAGCCACCCAGATGGACGTCCGTCACCCGACGCTGCGCTACTTCTTGAAGGTCCTTGCCAACACCTTGTTGTGAAAGATGGAGCCTAACAAGGTTCGGGTCCAGGACCTGACACTGCTATACTACTCCGTCAGAGATTTAGTTCAGCTTGACGATGAGCTCTTCCCCCCTACCGATGACCGATCAGCAGGTGAATATGGGGGAAATTTTTCGGAGCATCTGGCGACCCTGAAGGACAAACCCTTCAAGGGTTCTGGCGCGAAGAGGGAGACAATAGGGAGCCTCATGACGCCCATCTTCAGCTTTCTTGGCATTAGCCTAGAGGGAGCTTCGGTGGAGAGGGGATTGTGCTTCATGGGCAAGGGTCACCTGACGAGGGCCCAGTGGCTGAAGGAGGGACGCTTTTGTTCCTTTGTAAATGACGATGGACCACAGATGATAGCACTCCCACTGTGAGAGGTGACGGATTTCTCAGACGATTTGCAGCACCTCGCATTCCACCCAGCTGAGCGTCACATCCACACCACACCCCTTAGAGTACAACGCAGAGGAGGCCTCCACCCAGCACACCCAGTCGTAGCGGACGATCCCGAACAGCCAGCGCAACCATATCCGCCTTACTTGAGTTTCCAGAGATCCCCATCCACGACCATGGTGCTTTCCATCGGGTCGTGGTGGACACGCTTCAAGTGATATGGGCCAGAGTAGTGACAATGTCCCGATGCCATTGCTTTAGCCGTCTGCGGACACACGCTAGATCACTACCAGCACCACCGCAGCAGCAGGACCATGACACATCTGACGAGGAGTAGTCTTTTCGATACTCCTTTCTCTTTTACTTCATCTCTCTTTTAGACTTATACTTATGTTTATTTATTTTTGTTGCATTTCTGTTTTTGACTAACTATTTATTTATTACTGCTTGGCTCTTATTTTCACCATGTGTTTGAGTGTCTAACAGAGCTAACCTAAAGAGAGATGATCGGAATGGAGAGTAGACACATACGATTCAGGCTGACGGCCTACCATCAATCGAAGTCCCCTAGTTGCTATTGATCGATGGCGCTCTAACATAGCGTAACAAGTTTCTTACTTTATTTATATTATTACTTAATTCCGTATCCGTTCTCTATATGAAGATTCCCGATAGTTTGAATAAACCATCGCTCGACACCATACGTTAACAATCGATCGTCAATGATGGTTTACCATCGGTCGACGCTCACCTACCACCATCAATCGATACACCTAATAGTGTTGGTATATTCACATATCCCTAACATTGTTTCCTTATGATTTAATTTCTCCTTACCAATCCGAGGTGGATTACACTGGGGACAGTGTAATTTAAGTATGGGAGAGGTTCGCTAACGCTATTTTATTGTTTTTGAGTTCTATTTACTATCTACATATAAGTCTTTCAAAGAGTTTTATCGAGTCAAGAAGAGGAGTATGATCTAAAATTTATCATTGACTAACCACAATTTAGCACCATTCTTAGAAGTTTGTTTACAGAGATTACTATAGATACCGAAGTGGATCATCCTGCCACTATATCACACTTTCTTAGAAAGTTTAAAGGAAACAAAGCTGATTTCCAACACTAATCCTGAAAATATTTTCTTGCTTTGGGACGTATACACTGGATCGGATTCCTTCTGCAAGTCTAGAAGGTAAAAGTCTGTGTGCTTGTTATTCCCCTCTCTCTCCCTTTCAGAATAAAAAAAGGAATCGAACAGGATTTGGTGGCTACAACCATTAAAGCTTGATTCATATGATCCTAGAAAGAGATAAAAAGGTCAAAAACAAGTGAACATGATCTGGTGACAAAAACCATTAGGGCTTGATTTATGAAAGCCTATCCAAACATCTCAGTCAATTAAAAAATAAAATAAAATGGTACCCTCAAAAGAAGGGAGACATTAACTGAGAAGAAGTGAGAAGAGAGAGATGAAAGAATCAAAGAATACTACATGTGTGTTCAGATACTTGCAAAGGTAAGAGTCCATGTATCTTTTGATCAATACTCCCAAGGTAAAGCCTACACTTTTATTTTATGCAAAGAAATGAAATCAGTAGAGGGGCGAGTCAGACTAGTATTCACTAAGTTGTTGGTAGAATGTAATTGGTTGCTATACTAGGATGTGGTATATAAAGTTTTTTTGTGATTAACTTGATAGGATGTGACTGCAAGAAAGTAAGGTGACAGTTATACTTAGACAATATGTGACTCTTCGTTTTCCAAAACTTCTCGCACAGGCTTTGTTTGCTTGAGGACAAGCAAAATGTTAAGTCGGGGGGGGGGGGAGTTGATATACTATGTATTTTACCTATTTTACATATGATATATATAGTATATTTAAAGTTTTTTTTAAATGAATTTGGTATTTTTTAGAGTATTTACAGGTCTAGGTACTTATTGGAAGAAATTGGTGCTTTGGACTATTTTGGAGCAATTAGGATTGCCCAGCAAAAACTCAAAGTCGGATACAAATTTATGAATGGACCATCGATCGACGTCACACACTGTGCGTCAATCGGCGATGAAGTCGGCATAAAGATTGAGAAACTACAAGTTTTACCCAGAAGCCTCATTAATTGCAAGACAAGTCCCTAGCCGAAATTTAGACTATTAATTAGGGTTTTCTATCTTTGCTAAACCCTAAGTTGTACTGTTCAGAAACTAGGCAGCCGCATAGTTACTCCAGAGTTTTTAGAGTTGGAATACATTGATTGGATATAGAGATCTGATCACATTACAAAGAAGATCTTGAACTCCTTCTCTTTCTACTTAGTTTATTATATGCAATTTATTCATGTTCTTTATTGCTATGTCTGAGTAGTTCTATATTAGATTCAGGGTTATTCAATGGTAGTAATGTATTGCTGATTTTATAGAAATTGTTAGGGTAATCCTCTTGGTTCTTTGTTTAAGTTGCACTTAATGCTAAGTTGAATTTGATAACTTCAATCTTAGAAGTTAGGGTTCTATAGCGCAAGCGAGAGCATGGTTATAACCTGGAATCTATCTTAAGCAATCTAAATAATTAGTAACAAACGAGAATTGAACTAGAAGTTTAGAAAAATAATTAAACCGCAAAACCAATATACTGTTTAGAATGAGCATAGATCGATGCCGTATTACTTCCATCGATCAATGCTCAGCCGAGATGCGCGAGAGTGATCTCCTAAACCATGAGATTTGAATTCAGAACAATGCTTAATAAAGCCCTATCAATCTATTAGTTTGCATTATCTAAACCTACTTAAGAATTTCCCCTAAGTCTAATCTCTAAATTTAAATCCTTATAAACCAAATCACACCTAATATTGCTTTTATTGTTATCGTCATAATTCATCTAGCTTTAATTCGAAAAAAATAAGTCTATTGTGCAATCTTAGAGTCTTTGTGGATTCTATCCCTAAGTACTACACTGAACCTCTTATTTGAGAGAATAAAGTGGGAATATAAGGTTAATTGAAAGTGAAATAAAACCCCACATTAATTAGCTACCTAGAAAATTGACCTAAGCATAATTGGCACTGCGAGAGTTGGATAATTACCTGAAGAAATCATGTTGAGCTTAAATTACTAGGTATAGTCGAGAGAATGATCTATTAATTCTAAGTGAACCAATCAAATCTGAATCGTTTAGTTCTTGGTAAAGAAAGCCATCGATCGATGTCTTTTGCATATCATCGATCGACGGTCATTCCGAATTTGCACACGAAAGTTGTACACTCTGAGCTTTGAAATATGATAGATATTATTTATGATAATTCGTGGTCTATCATTGAAAACTCGTTGGATTCTATCCATTATAATTCATTACCTAAAAAACCTAGATCTAGCTATTTTGCTTAATTGTTTACAAACCAACTCATTCTTGATTTACTATTTCTTCATATTAATTGCCTAGCATAACTAAATTGATTATCAAATCTATTGTGTGTCCTCGCTCACTATGGATTCAATCCCTAAGTACTGTAGCTGACCCTCTTATTTGAGAGAGTAATCAGTAGCTCTAGGGCAATTTGAGAACTTATCAAATTTGGCGTCATTGCCGGGGAGAAAGGATCGCCATTAAATTTGTTTTGAATGTTTTTTTTTCTAGGTTTTCTTTTCAGTTTACTTACAAAAGAAAATTTATTTTGCCATTCAGGTGCATGCCAAGAAGTACCAGAAGCAACACGAAAAAAACTTGATTTTCTCAGACCCACTAGCCATCGAACGTATCATTCGCAAGGAGAAATGACAAGCATCGATTGACGCCAACACTTCTTTTTCGATCGACACTCATCTAACGAAATCAACCGATGCCAAACAACATGACATTGATCGACGGTGATTCCCGAGCAAAGATGTTTTGATGAACCCCTGGTGAGGAGATCCTTTTGTCCCTGATACTTTTGAAGGAAGATCTGATGGTTTTGAGAGAGATCTGGGTTGATTTTGATGATGATGCATGGATTGATTGGATGATCTTCAGAAATGATCCATGAACTGATCAGATCTTGTGTAGAAGTGTCTAAGATCAAGAGAATGAACCCTGCTTTAGATCAAAGACAAGTTTTGCAATCAGAGAATGAACTCTTTAGCAATCAGTGTTCAAAGATGAACATATGATTCACAAGCTTTCTGGAAAAGTTTTTGATAAAAAGAGTGAATGTCTTTTTCAGAGAGTTCTCAAAGAGTTTATGTAGCAGAAACAGAAGGTAAAAGGTCCTTAATACTTGTAGAAACTCGAAATTAAAAGAGTAGAAATACTTAGACAAGTCCAAAGACTAAATAAGTGAAAAGTTGGCTCTTTTCCTTGGCTTGATTTTCAAGTTGGTTTGGGTCTGGTTCAGAGTAAACCAAAGCAACAATTGATTTCTTCAGTCTTCTGGTTTGTGATCTAGTAACTGGGCCTTTAGACAAGCAGAATGAATCGTTATCTTGATTGGTTTGGGCCGAGTAAGATGCATCTGATCCATGTGAAAGATTGGGTCGAAATATATAATCATCAGCTCCCATCACGCCTTGAGTATCAATCTGGTTCAGCTCATCTAGCTCCTCTTCAGTGTCACTCTCATTCAGCTTCAGTTCAGCTACTGGTTTAGTCATGGTTGCATCATGTTTGCTATGCTGATCATGACTAGGAATGAGAGAGGAGACCTGTATGACCTCAAAGGTCATCTTCGTAATGAAACAGGTCAGAGAATTGATGATCAGGGGATTGTAGTCCCAGAACCAGAAAAAGCTGCTGTAGCTCAAGCTGGAGCTGAAGACCATGTTGCTCATCCCATAACGTTGGTTGACTACAATCATCTATATCAATTCTCTGCCAAAAGATCTACTATTCATCCTCCATCTTTCCAGAGGAACGATTTTGAGCTGAAACCAGCATATTTCACACTTGTAGCACATACACCATTCCATGGTCATTTTCATGATCATCGTATGGATCATTTGGAGCGGTTCTAGGATCTTGTGTCTGCCATCAAGGCAAATGGAGTCCCTGGAAACTACCTTTTATGCAAGCTCTTCAAGTATTCGCTTCTTAGAGATGCTTCGTACTGGCTTAAGCAGCTACCACTAGGATCTCTTACTTCCTGGACATACATCAAAAACGCCTTCCTGCTTAATTTCTTTGATGATGCCATAGCTGAGGATTTGAGGAGCATAATTGCTACATTAACGTAGGTGCCTGCAAAGTCTTTCAGAAACTCCTGGATCAAATTCAAATCCTACCAAATAGATTGCCCACACCATGGATTTAATGAATTGCAATTTCCCAGAACTTTCTTCAGATGTATTGAGCTTTCATACCAGATGGCTTTAGATATAGCCAGTGAGGGATTGATAGAGAACTTGTTAGCGAGCAACAACACCAAGAACAATGATCATGAGAGGAGGAAATCAGTCCCTACGCTAACCAAGGATCAGATGGAAGAAGTAAAATCCAAGTTGGATAGTGTTCAGAGGTTTTTGAAGAAGCATGTTAGCTTCGCAGAAGGTGTAGCAGCTATAGGATCTGGCAATGAGAAAGGTGAAGAAGAAGATGTCAACTTGTTGGTGGGAATGGATTCTAAAGATATGGGAACCAAAGCAACAAAAATTCTTATGGCAATGGTCAGAGGAGTGGCTACATCCAAGGATCATAGTATCAAAGACCCTACATCAACAACATGACCTATGGAGCCTACTACTATTAGAACACCCCATCAGATACACAAGAGAACAAGACTGAAGCCATGATTGATAAGGTTTTGGAAGGAAAACAGAAGATGACATGGACTTTAATGGGAAGATTTATTTTGTCTATGCCAATCTCAACACTAAATTTGAATGAAGAAGCTAGAGAATCAAGTGTTCAGACCAGTGAAGCTGTGACGAGACAATAAGCTTTGATCAAGGAAAAGATTGAGGCTGGATAGAAGCACTACGTCAGTGTCATCATATATGATGATTTTGGGCAAGTTGTGGAAGAAATTAGGAAACCAGGAGAAAGAAACTCGTGAGAATCCCCTGCCCCGTTCGAATCACCATCGATCGACAACCACAACTGAACATCGATTTTTGGTACTTGAAGAATCCGTGGAATCGTGTGAAGAGATTGACATCGATTGACAGCCAAACCCTACCAACGATTGACGACAATTAGATATGAGCATTTTATATACTGATAGGCACTTGAAACCCACCCTACCCAAACCCATATAGACAGCTAAACCAGTCCCTACGGTAATTTAAGAAGCTAGGGAAAGACATCCTCGAAGAAACAAGAAAGTCCCTAAGCATCTTAGAAGGAAAGCTAATGAGAATTAGATGTACAACTTTTCTAAGAGAGTCTTTAATCCCTTTAGAAACTCCATTTGAGGAAGCTTGTTACACTCACAGATTGTGAATGTTCTTCAAAGAAACTAGAGAGACTGACTAGGACATTGAAACAATGTTCATTCATCTGAGGGAGAATATAAAGCAAAGGGTTGAGTTGAAGAAGAGAAGTGGCCCAGGGAAGTTTGTGGTTCCCTGAAATATCAAGGGACATGACTACCCTCATGCACTCTGCGACACTGGTTCTTCAGTAAGCATTATGCCAAGAACCATGGCAAAGGTGTTAAGCTTAAAGGTAGAGCCTTGTAGTGATTCATTCACTTTTTTGGATTGCTCTAAGCTTAATTCAGGAGGCATAGTTAAATACCGCCAAGTGAAAATTAGTGATGCCCTAATTCATGTAGACTTTCATGTCTTGGACGTCCAAGTAGAGCAAAATTAATCCCTGTTACTTGGAAGAGCTTGCATGGCCATGCGACATGAAGATAAACATGTTGTATCTATCTATTATGGATCAAAACCACTACAATGAACCTGTTCAAACTAGAACCAAGACTGCTCTCATTGATTTGGTTCATGAACCAGGATTTGTGGCCACATGTTTCTGTGATTCCGCGCAAGAGAATGAGTCGGCTGATGGAGCATCGATCGCCACCCAGCCCTTACAATCTTTAGACGGCCACAACAAAGAGTCAGTGGCCACACATCCTTTGGCATCGAGAAAGGACAACCCTGGAAAAGGGCATGATGAAACTAACCCATATTACGACAAATCTTATCTAGAAGAAAAAGAAATCGAGTGTCGTGCTCTTGCACTAGAGGAAGCTGGAAATTTCAGAGGATCCGATGATGACCCTATACCATCGATCGACGCTAATGCGACAGAAGGATACAAATCTTATAAGGCTTCATCTAGGAGAAGATTTCGTTGGGAAACCATAGATGAGTATGGAGTTTATAGAGATGAAGATGACAATGCACAAGCTATAAGTGGAAAAATCATCAATGTGTCAAAGGAAGATATCAGGGATATTCTTCAGAGAGCAGCCATCATTGGACACACTCATCTTTGTTTGCCAGAGTATGCAGAGAACTTTGATAGGACCAGCCAGAAACAAAAACATATAGCAGAGAAAAAGTAGATAAAATGGTACAAGGCTCTACAGAGCCCAAGAAATGTTGATGGATGACTATTACAAGAGGATTGATGATATTTATTACCCATTCAACAACAATATTAGCTGCTTAACTACGTGTATGGAGGAGATGAAGTAAAAGATGGACTCTACTTATCGGATGATTTAGAGCCAACACACGAATAGAGCAGACAAGCTCCATCGATCGATGGAAGAGGTCAACCATTAATCGACGCTTCACGGAGACCATTTAGACGAAGTTTGTTAACCGAGAAGATTCAAGAAGGTAAAATTGATGGAGTTTATGCATCTCAAAACATGATGATGGAAAAAATCTCCAGGAGATTGGATGACATATCCATACCCACAGATAGCAGGATTGGCTGGTTACACAAACGCATCGAAAACCTTTAGGAGAGGGTGAGTCAAATTGAGATCACCAAGGAGAACATGGACAACCAAAGAACCATAGGTGAAGAAGCCATAAGACGCTTCATTGGTACCTGGTTTCAGATGAGCAAAGAAGATGTGAACATCTGTTTTCAAATAAGTGGTGCTCTACCACCACCTTAGTCCAAACAGTGCTAAATGTCATGCTATGGACTATAACCAAGCACTGAGTGGGAGGAAACCCACTACTAGGTATGCTTTTATTTCATTTTATTTTCATGATTTTACTAATTTTTATTTTCTATTTAATTTCAGAAAAACAAACAGGAAGATCGAGAATCAAGCCATCGGTCGACGTCATGACATTACACTCGTAACAGAGTTGGGTATTTTTGACTTTCCTTATTACTTCTACTTAAGTTTTATTTTATCCCACCTAACCGAGATGGGATAACACTAGGGACAATGTCATTTAAGTCTAGGGGAGGTTTACTGATATGTTTTCTATTGTAAGTTTTATTCCTATGTGTTTTATTTTATTTTATTGAGTCAAGAAGGGATTATGATCAGTTTTAAATTTTTACTTATTATCTAACCGTTCTATAGCACCATTCTAAATTTGTTAATTGTAAAGACTACTAGAGATAACAAAGTGGATCATCCTGCCACTATATCGCACTTTCTTAGAAAGTTTGAAGGAACTCAAGCTAACCTCCAACCTAATTTGACTTCTTTTTTTGCTTTGGGGTTTGGCATACATTGGATCAGATTCCTCTCGCAAGTCCGCAAGGTAAAAGTCAATGTTTTTTTGATTCCCTTCTCTCTCTCTCTCTTCAACATCTATAAAAATAAAAGATTGAGATGCTTTTCTGAAAGATGCAGAGGGATAGGTAAATTACCTGTGACCCCATTATTCTAATTCGAAAAGGAATGATCACACACTGTGGAAGCGAGGGATAAGTAAATTACCTGTGACCCCATTATTCACCTAAACTTTGTAAAAAAGAAAAGAAAAAGAAAGATGAAAAAGATGGACGGTATCAGCATTATTGATTCATTGTAATTATAAAAAAGAAGAAAATATAAAAAGATTTAGAGAAGAGAGAAAGAAGGAAGAAAGAGATCAGAGAAGACTGCATGTGTGTTCAGATACTTGAAAGAGTAAGAGTCCATGTGTCCTATGATCAATACTCCCAAGGTAAAGCCTGCACTTTTATTTTATGCAAGAAATGAGGTTAGTAGAGGGGTGAGTCGGAGTAGTATTTGCTAAGTTGTTGGTAGAATGAATTTGGTTGCTATACTAGGATAAGACATATAAAATTTCTCTAAGATTGACACTTGTTTGATGTGGGCAACATAGTAAATGTGAATATGACAAGCTAGAGATTTTGTGATCCCATGTGTTTTCAAGCCTCTTCCACAGATTTACCCTTGTTTTGCTTGAGGACAAGCAAAATCTTAAGTATGGGTGAGTTGATAGGTCCTAATATATACCTCTTTTAGACCATATTATAGGTCCTATTTGGAGTATGTTATGTATGTCTATGATATGTTTTAGCGTATTTTCAGGTCTATGTGTATTTTGGAGCATATTAGAGATTATGAGGCTTTCTAGAACTCAGAGAGAGAGAGAGAGAGGAAGCGCATAGTCGGTCAAAATCAGCTTAGTACGAGTCGAAACAAAGCTTATCGTCAATCGACGACGCACACTTGTCGTCGATCGACGGTCGAAGCACAGTAGTCCAATTCACAAAGTACCCAACTTGAAGCCCAAGTTACAGAAGTTACAAGATTGCTCCTAGACGAGTTTTACCTAATTTATATCATCTTTGCCAGTGTTTTATGCAAAGGAGAGAGTTTTTAGAGAGTTTTGTAGAGCTTTGGAGACTAAAAGAGCTTTTGGATACTTTTCACAGTATTTAAGGTTTTTTGGGAGAAGATCAAGCTTTGTATTGGAACTGCACTTTCTATCCCTATTCTTTATCATATGTATTATTTTATGATATGATTATGCTTTGCTTAGCTATGTATGAGTAGTGACCATTTAGATTAAGGGTTTATTAATGGTTTTGATGAATTAGCCAAACAATAGAATTGCTAGGGTGATTATTAGTTCTAGTTTCAGGATTGTACGTATTGCTTGTGTTCTTGATTAGCTACCAATAACCTTGACCTTAGGATAATTGGCACTACGAGAGTAGGATCGTTACCTGAATATATTATGTTGAGCTTAAATTACTAGGTACAACCGAGAGAATGAACTAGTAATTCTAAGTGAACCAATCGAATCTGAACGTTTAATGCTTGACTAAGAAAGCCATCGATCGATTCTGTTCGCATACCATCGATCGATGCCGTTTGCATACCATCGAACGACGGTCATTCCGAAATTTGCACCCGAAAGTTGTAGACTCTAAGCTTAGCCGTAGGATAGATATTATTTATGATATCTTTACTTTTGAATTTGTTTTCTATGATTGAAAACCCATTTCCTTCTATCCATTATAATTCATTACCTGAAAAACCTAGATATAGCTATTTTCCTTAATTATTTAAAAACCAACTCATTCATGATTTAATATTTATTAAAGTCATATTAATTGCCTAATTCCTAAGTTTATTGTCAAATATATTGTGTGCCCTCGCTCTCTGAGGATTCTTTCCCTAAGTACTACAACTGAACCTCTTATTTGAGAGAGTAACCATTAGCTCTAGGGTAATTTGAGAACGTATCATAAACCATCCAAGAACTCGAATGCAGTAATAAGATATCCAGATTTTGATGTGAGTCTAATCAGATGACTAAGTCTTTGTTCCAGATGTCTCACGCGAACAAGGATCGAGTGTCAATCAATACTATGAGATGAGTGTTGATTGATACTTCCTTAGACAAGCATTAACGTCCTAATCGATATTTTCATTAGGTCAATCTAGACCAGCTGTGTCATGTATCTAACAAACAAGCTAAACAGACATAATATCATGTAATGAACCTACTGTCTTAGTTATCAGTATCCTAAGTTCATGGTTCTAGTTAGCTACTCTAGAACATAAGCAACTAGTCAATTCTAATAAAGGATCCTAGAGATTCACCCTAGCAGTTCTATATCTCAGCAATACATAGAAACCCTAAATCTAATAAGAGTTACTACTCAAACAAAATTAAGAAAAGCATAACAGTAATCTGAATAGAATGCATAGAATAGAATAAGCTAAGAACAATGGAGTTCCAATTTAAATCATTGAAAGAATCCTGATCTTCTCTCCAAAACTACTAAAATCCTTAGAATACTATGTTGTGGTAAAAATAATAGAAAAGATTATCTTTTGCCTAAACAATGGGGAAACACATAAATTGTAGGTATTAGGTCGGCCAGAGAGATAGTCTTGTAATTGTGTATATATTCTGGCATCAAGTTGGCCACGAACAAGTTGGCGCGTCTACTCGCTTTGGTGTCGATCGATACCAATACGATAGTGTCGATCGGCACTTCTCTTGGATCTCGACTCTGACTTCTCATTTCTTCAACAACTACGACTTTCCTCATCATTAAGCTCTAGAATGCTTCGTAATCTCCACATTCTCTAAAACACACCTGGACCTGAAAAGACTCTAAAACAGTCTCCAAACATATACAATAGTATTTAACAAGTACATATACTATGGGTCAAAACTGGTAAAATCCATAGTATATCAGTGTACAAAACTCTGATTTATCATCCAAATATTAATTCTCAAGGATCGATATGCCTTGACATTCTTAAAGATAATTCAAGTTCCACTCTCACGGTTGAAAAGGTTTTAAATTTGATTTATAAATATAATAATTTATTTCAAGTATTTAAGTACTGGTTTTGTTACTTAGAGTTAATAAATGAATAAAAAGTGATTTTGTCCATCAGTTCATAATTGGCGGACCCAAACATATATGATCCTCTTGTGGTAGAAATTAGAGAGCTCTTCAAAAGTAACAAGTTTGAATTTAACCATATAGCTCCAGAATGGACTGAGTTATTCATGTTCAAGAAAGTTTCAACAACACCATTGTAAACGACATGCTTGAATAATAATAGCTATTTTAAGAAAAAAATAGTATTTATTTTTGAATAAAAAATAAGAAGATTAATAGTGCCTTTATATTTTCAAACTAATAATATAAATAATTACAAACTTCTTTGAATGATATGTTATTATTGATTTCTTATATATTATTAAAAAGGTTACAAGCATTATAGATTTTTCATTATGCTCAAAATGCATATTATAAACTTCAATAAAGACTAGATTTTGAGCCGCATTTCAAAGTGCATGATTATGTTTAGTTGTTTTAAAAAAATAGAGTTCACCCTAACTTGTTTTCTCCCTAACACGACTTTCAAGACAACTGCTTGACTTATCTTCCTCGATGCCAGTGGCATTTTCGCTCGCCGGCGTCGCCCCCATCCGTTGCTCTCATGGTTCCTCTCTTTCGGTGCCGTTCTCTTTGTCGTTTTCTCAGTATCGTCTTGTTTTCCATCATTCTCGCCATCGACATTTCTACTGTTACTCTCAACGTCTCCGTCTCTCCTACTCCTCCTCCCGTCGTCACCATCTCTCCCCTTCCTCCAGTCGCCATCCCCACCCTTCCAATTGTTGTCCTTGTTGTCTCTCCTCCAATCAAAGCTAGCAAACACACCTGATCTATTTAACCCGAGAGTGGGCGTGTCGGATCTGATCATCTCATAGCCTCATTGTGTCTCCACCAATCCTGGCCGTTTCAAACCACAACGGCTCTTGGCATAGCCAACTCTTCTTTCACCCCATCATGTATCTCCTACACCTATTCTCCAACCTCCTCTCCTCCACTCCATCAAATCCTCTCAAATCTCATCTCCCTTTTGCAGCTTCTTGGAAATATCAGTCGCTCCTCTTCTGGAGGCGCCGTTCACTTTACTGTTGCCGTCGTCACCATTCCAGTGCCATAATATTGTCTCAAGCTCTTCGTTTTCATCTCCCTCCCCTTTGCACCGTCGCTCCCCATCCTATGGGCTGCCGGAACTCCACCGGTGATATGTCCCTTCCGTGGAGAGTCATAGTGAAACACCCCAACCTGGAAATATTTGGAAAACATGTTGAACATTCTAAGTAAATATCGAGACAAATTTTAACAACAGAACGAAGAAACATTGCCACTTTATTAATGAAAGACAAGACTAATACTGAACATCTGTTTACGACAAGAAAAGTTCCCAAAAATTACCCAAGTTCAAAATACCCTTTCCTGATGGTCTTTATAGCCTCACAATCTGGTCCACACAATCAACCTTACCTGCATTCGCAAAAGGAATCATGAGTATACAAATTTACTCAGTGAGGACGCTCAAAACCACCCACATGCAAATCAATAATCACAGGATCAAATTCCATATTCCATTCTAACAACCTAGCAATTCTGTTCTATCAACCTAGCTATCCGTTTTCCACCATTTCTTACTTAGCCATTTTTATCCTATTACTTATTCATTTTGATGCATTCAAACTAAAAATCTAACATCCGGTTATATCATTCTTTTACTTTAGCATTTCTTAACATTCTGACCCGAAGGTCCACCAACTTGTTGCCGTAGGCAAACCTGCGGTCGTCACCAACCAGCGGCTGTAGCCCAAACCTGTGGTCGTAGCCAAACCTGTGACCCGTCGATCCATTACGACACATAGCCAACCTGCAACTCAAAGGTCCATAACGACCGAAGCCAACATACACGGCCTGAAGTCAAAACATGATTATAATATCTTTACGGTTAGAAGCCAAAACATACTTTCCTTAATTAAATCAATTTCATTAAGTCCCATACTTTCCTTAAATTATTCTAATTCTCAATCCGTTTCTATAGCATTTTCAATTTAACATTACAATTCTTGTCGGATCAAATCTATATATTTCACATAAACATAACATCATTTCACGCAATCTAACATGCAAATATCCTATAAACGCATGAACGTTCTTCGATCCTTGAGAACTACCTCAAAGAACGAAGAACAAACTTTCCATAAACAATTCCTATAACGCATAATCTCCATCCTAACAATCCAACTATGATAAAATACTAATTATAAAGTTTCCACGAATCACGCACTCACCTCGATTGATCATAAAAAATCGAAACTCTGAACCTTCCTGCCTTTCTGGTGAAGAACTTCTCCACTCCTCCTCGCTCGATCCTTCTTCTCGAAATTTCTGTCTAGAACTTCATTCTTCCTCCGACTTCTCTCTAAGTCTTGTTTATCTGTTCTGTGATAAATGAAAGCTGCTAGTCCCTTTTTATACTAACTTCTGGACTTGTTCACCAAGTCGGACATTAAGTGCTACTTCCATATTTATCTTGGTCAAACTTGTAAGCCCAAGAATTTGGAGCTTGATAGGTTGCTGCAGCGGTGGAGATTTGGTTCGTGTACTTGTGTTACACATGGAGAATGATGTGTGACATACACTTCCTAAAATAAAAAGGAAACATCAACATGTGATGATGTGGAATATTTCTATATGTTTGGTTAACAAAATATGCTTTAAATAAGAATTATTAAATCAAAAATTGGAAGATTTGGTGATGCTAAAATATAGAAAATAATATATTAGATAATAGGAAAGATTATTTGATATATACCTTGTTTTTTTCCTAGAATTAGGCTAGGGTTTTTGACGTTGTAATTCTCACAGAAACACAAAGAGAGTTTTGGGATTTCAGAAAGTGTTTGATTTGTAGACATGATCAACAATGGTTGGTTTACGCAATTTGGATGTGTTAGAAATCGATCAGTGTCGAGTCGTGTAATTCAGATAAAACTAGTATGTAAGAGATTGTGTAAATGATTTTTAATAAAAGAGATACATGTTCTTGGAATTACTTTGTACCTTGTGTTTCGGCTGATTCTCGATTCTACAATTGGTATCAGAGCAATACACCTAAACGATGGAGGGTTCTTCGAACCAAGGTGAGATCCTAAGAACAGAATACGGCGATTTTGGCACAAAATATGTTGCTGCTCAATGATGTGAATTATTGGTATTGGAAAGTGAGAATGAGAGAAAACTTACGTGGAACTGATGAAGATATGTGGACAGTTGTTCAGTCTGGATGGGAAGAACCATGTGTGATGCTAGAAGATGGCTTGAAGACACTTAAACCAATGACAAAGTGGACTGCAAAGAGAAAAAGTTTTCAAAGTTTAATGCGAAAGCATTGGATACAATCTTCAGTTCCGTAGATGGTAAGCAATTTGAGCTAAAACAAGGATGTGAATCTGCTAAAGAGGCTTGACATATACTACAAAACGCCTTTGGGGGTACTGCGAATGTTAGGAGGATAAGATTGGACTTGCTTGCATAACAGTTTGAAGACATAAGAATGACAGATGATGAGAAGATATGAGACTTCATTGCCAAGCTCAACTCCATAGCCAATGAAGCACAAGTTATAGGTAAAAAATATGAAGAGGCAAAATTGTTGAAGAAACTTTTGCGATGTTTACCTACTAATTTTGCAGCACAAAAAGTGGCGATAACTTTGACGATGAACACTGATTAACTGAAGTTTGCTGAGGCAATAGGGATTTTAAAGCCTGAGGAGATGGAATTAGAATTTAAGTTGTCAAAGCATGTTCAAAAATCAAGAGTTATAGTTGAAGAAGACATCCAAAGAGCTCCAAAACTTGAAGAATCTATTCACCTAATGATTCAGAAACTTGAAGAAACCATGAATCTTTTGTACAAGATTTCCAACGACACACTGCCTAGAAAAGAAGAATGACATAAAAGGCATGAAGTTGTGTGTTTTAATTGTCATGGTATTGGACATGTCAAAACAGTGTGTCCATCATTCAAGAGAAAAATATCAACTATAATTGGATGTAATGGTTATGGGCACATAACATCAGATTGTGTGAACACAAAGAAGATGAAGATGAAGAGAAGTTACAGTGATAAAAAGTCAGAAAGAAAAGAAGATGATCTCAATTTCGTGGCTCTTCATGGAGCTGTGGAATCTGAAAAAGACATCACTAAAGGTGAATCTAGTACGTCGTGTACGCCACACACCAATTTTGATGCGTCACACATTTATACAGAAAGTGATTTAAATGTAGATCTTTTTGCTAAGTATCAGATTCTCTTTGGTCAATTTGCTAAACTCAGTGAAGAAAATATGCAGCTGATCAAAGATAAAGCAATGCTGAAAGCACAAGTGAACATTCTAGATCTGGAAACCAACAATAAATCCGAGATTGAAGTGTCAAAAGAAGAGAAGGAGTCTGATCTACATAGTCTACATAAGACAATATCTGAGAAGGCTTACAATCTAATGAGTATGGAGACTAAATATGATCAAACGAAACATCTATTGAATGAGGAACTCGAGAAAAATCAGCTGCTGCAAAAATAACTCGGTGAAAACTACAAAATATTAAGGATGCCAAATAGAGGATCTGATACTTTAGATTAAATATTATCAATTGAACAACCTCGAAAGGTGAAGTGGGGTTTAGGATACAAGGGTGCTGCTCCAAAAGGTCAAGCTAGTCCAAGTGATGTTATTAAGTTTGTTAAAGGTACTACATCTCACCCTGAAAATAGCTCGAAAGTTGAGAGAAAACATACATTTGCAACTGTTAAAGCAGAACTTAAGGCTCTGAAAAATCTACATCCTCCAAAGCCTGCAATAACTAGGATGAATTGTTCTTTGTTTTGTGGGAATCATGGTCATAAGGTTCTGTTCTGTTATTCTCGGAGAAACCAGATTGAGCAAGCTTGGAGGTTGAACCTTTGTTATGTGGAACCCATAAGGTATGGACATGTTTGGATAGCTAAGAAGGATTTGTATCATAAGTTTAAGAAAGATGTGTCACACAAGCATACCAATGTGTCATGAAAATTCAATATGCTGAAACTGAAGAACCAGTTCGATGGGCTTCTACTGGAAGGCATTGAGAGTTTTGATGGTCCAACAAGTAGCATGAAGTTTTTCGCAGATTTTTTCACTCAAGAAGGGGGAGATGATACTTGATTCAGGGGGGGATCAAGATAAATACGTTGAAGAAACGTATGATGCATATTTTTCTTAAAGGTTAGTGAGCTTGAGTTGTAAAACTCAGTAAAAAAAGGGAGAGAATGTAAGCTCAAGAATTTTGAGCTTGATGGGTTGTTGTAGTGGTGGAGCTTTGGTTCGTGTACGTGTGTTACACATGGAGAATGATGTATGACACACACTTCCGAGAATAAAAAGGAAACATCAAGATGTGATGATCTGGAATATTTCCATATGTTTGGTTGACAATGCTTTAAATAAGCATTATTAAATCAAAAATTGGAAGATTTGGTGATGCTAAAATATAGAAAATAATATATTAGATAATAGGAAAAAATTATTTGATATATACCTTGGTTTTTCCTAGAATTAGGCTAGGGTTTTTGACGTTGTAATTCTCACAGAAACAGAAAGGGAGTTTTGGGGTTTCAGAAAGTGAGTGATTTGTTGGTCACGCAATCTAGATGTTTTAGAAATCGATCCGTGTCGAGTCGCGTAATTTGGATCAAGCAAGTCTGTAAAAGATTGTGTAAAAGATTTCTAATAAAATAGATATGTGTTCTTGGAATTACTTTGTGCCTTGTGTTTTTGCTGATTCTCGATTCTACAAAACTTTTCATCAATGGCTTGAAGAATCTCTTCGCTTATTTCCTTATATGACTCCCGTATACCCGATCTTCCTTTTGTATAGTCCCGCAACGATAGCTAGTGAAACTTTCCTTACTTGCAACCGCATTGTCTATTAGTTGAACATTCCTTAATTGGCCTTAAGATCTTCATCTTTCCTTATGATCTGATCGTTCTGTGATCGCTTACCTTCATTCATCTGATTTCAAATTCGTTCCATGGACTCAGTAATGATCCGACCGTTAGTCAAAATACAGTTTATTCTTTTAACCTTCATGAATATAAGTGTTTCGACACTTTGAAAAAAATAGACTCCTTGTAGAATTAATCCTCTCATGATTTATTTCCTACAATTTTAAAAATACTCCCAGACCGGGTCGTTAAAAATCTCTCCCACTTAACATAATATTCGTCCTTGAATTTAGTCTCGACCAACTACGGAATAACTAGAGACTAAAACAACTCTGGAATCGCTGCATATATCTTGCTTCCACACACTCCAAACGCTTACTGGAACATTTTGGGTTTCCTCCATTCTAATTTCTCTCAATCACTTCTAACTTGCGAATTCATTCCTCCCCCACTTTGGTTCAACATAACGGTTCTTACTGGCACATTTCGATACTCGAGTCACATTCATTGATGTAACCGACTACGCCAAATACTAATGCTTCTTTTTAGGTTGCATCCAGAATCCCAGAACGCAGGAATGCCACATATTCTTTGGATGGATAAGATTGCTTGTCACTCAACTTGATCACTCCAATTATCTGAGTCACCCTTGATTCACAACATCTTCAGCGCTGCATGCAATCCTTTTGCTTCCACAATAGTCAAGACAAATACAGGATAGCACATTCATAAAAAAAAAATAATTCCAGTCTTATATGCATCCATGCAAAAACCACTCCTAGCTGGATTGCACTAACACCGACATACACATATGCACTTGATAGGGCCTGATATTTACCACTATTATGCCATGATATCAGATCTATTTAGAGTCTATTATATGTTTTTGGAGTATGTTTTAGAGTATTTTCAGGTTCAGGTACGTTCTAGAGAACTTTGATGATTCTAAAGCTTTTAGAGATGAAGAACTGCGCAGATGCGTCATGTGTTTAGCTATGGATGGAGACCTTTACAAGGTGTGATTGAGCTGATATTTTGACATAAGATATATCTTTGAGTTAGATTTCCAATGCCACCAGTTTGAGATCCATCTGACAATATATCTAAAGTTATGCCCAATTTACTGAAGTGTGGTCTGTCTGCCTCGCGAGAGGAAGCTGTCGAGAGATGAATGAGTGTTGATCGACGGAACAGCCTTGGTGTCGATCGAAGTTGATCCCAGAAGACAGGCCCGCATTTTTTATGGCCGTATTAAGCCCAGAAGCCATCACCAATTACCATAATACCCAAGGACTACCTAAAACCCTATTTATATATTTTCTAAGCCATTGTTGACGGCTACGCTTGCGACTCTAAACAAGCTTTATTTTTTATATTGTTCTAGGGTTAGGATTGAAGGGAATAACTCCTTCAGAGTCATCTTGGAACTCCTTTGGTTATTTATTTGATTTCTATTCTATATCTATTCTATTCATATATGATTTCTGTGACAAAGATCATGTCTGAGTAGATCTCATGTTAGGTTTAGGGTTTATTAATGGTATTGATGGATTAGCCAAAAATAGAATTTCTAGGGTGATTATTAGATCTATGAATATAATTGTGTTTATTGCTTGTGTTCTAGAGTAGCTAACTAGAACCATGATCATTGGATCATGGTCTACTACCAGAATTAATCCTGTTGAGCTTGGTTTCTAGAAACAAACGAGATTTGATTTAGTTAATTTAGTAAACTTATCGAATTAGGTCATAAAGCTTGACTCAAGAGACCATTGATTGACGCAAGATCATTGCCATCGATCGACAGCCATTCCGTGTCAACAAGCAAGAGCTGAGACATCAGACTTAGTCAATATTTAGACTCGCAGCGAGAGATGGTCATCTTTTACATTAGATATCGAATTCTATGATTAATACTCTTAGCTTATATCCTCTATAATCCGCTTGTCAGAAACCCTGTATCTAGCTATTTATTATTATTGTTTACTTACCAGTCAATCAATTATCTTCTATAGTTTATTTACTGCTTATTGATCTATTTGCCTAGCTTAATCGCGATTGTATTTAGTTTATTGTGTGCCCACGCTCCCTGTGGATTCGATCCCTAAATACTACAATTTGAACTCTGTTAGCAAGAGTCATTTGTAGGGTTAATTTGATAGTGTTTGCTTTGAAATACATAAAATCCCTCATGTCAAATTTGGCGCCGTTGCCGGGGAGCAAAGATTCGCCATTAAACTGAATTTGTTTGATTTAGTCTAGGTATTTTTCTATACTAGTTTACGTACACAAAAATGTTTCTTGTGTTTCAGGTACATACTAGTACCAGGAAGCAATGAGGAGAAGATTTTTGGGTTCTTCAAAAAAAGGAACCTGATGATTCATGCACGATCCATAAGTCTACGAGGGCAGTCGACACCCTCCAAGCAGTGATCACTTGCAAAGAGAAGCGAGCATTGATCGAGACCAATACTTCACCATCGATCGATACTAACATCATGGCATCGATCGACACCCAAACTTTTCTGTCGATCGATACTACTTGCGAGAAGATAGAGAAGGTCGAAGTACTCATACTGAGACGAAACGAGACGAAATAGGTTGTGTGCACAACAGTGCATGGCAATTGATTCATTCACAGGGGACTACAATCCCTGATGCTACTGCTATTACTTTTAATTCTGGGATTGAACGACAAAAGACACTTAAAGACTACAACCGGCCTGAGGATTTCCACGCCAAAGGTCTGCGATGCGTCGTTCTGCACCACAACGGAATGTCTTTGAGCAGAATCCTGCATATATCTCTCTTGTGGGTAAGCATCCTTTTCACAGTCTTCCTCATGAATATCCCACTAACCACCTTGAATCATTCGATGATTTAGCGTCGACCATTAAGTGCAATGGCATCTCTGAAGATTATTACTTCTGCAAACTATTCCCATACTCTCTTGCTGGAGAAGCAGCATGTTGGTTCAAGAGGTTGCCACTAGGATATCTCACTACTTGGAATGACATCACGAACGCCTTCCTCACCAACTTTCTCTATGATACTAAAGAAAATATGGAGATCGAGATGGAATATATACTAAGATATATGGTAGAGGAAGAAGAAGAAGATGGATATGGAGAGCTGAGCAGAGTAGAAAAAGCCGATATTAGTGATCCAAATTCAGCATCGATCGACACTAAAACTTCAACGTTGACCGCATTAAGACCTCAACTTCGATAAACACTAACCCCTGTTGTCGATCGACACCAATGTTGGAGCTAGAAGAATTTGTGAAGCAATTGGATGAAGCACAACCTGAAGATTTGGGTCAGGACTCGGAGCAGAAGCTTAATGATAATCAGCACACTTTGAGAAGAGATCTGGAAACTTCACCAAAATCTGGCATCCATCGACACCCACCGGAGAGCATCGTTCGACAGCCACCTAACTTCATCGATCGACACCCATGTAATGATATCGATCGACACCCATGGCTGGACGAACCATATTACGTTATTGAACCAGAACCAGTTGGGAAGAGTATGCATGAGTCTGAGACCTCACACCTTGCTGTCCCAGAACATCTACGACCACCTATCTGCACAGAAGAAGCTGCGGGTTTTCGCAAAAGAGTGAAGAGGGTACATGACCATGTGAATTTTTTGGTTCCCTGCGCTGTTTTAGTGGTCGAATTTCCTATTCCACCTGATGGAAGTGTGCATATGGATCTCTACATTGAGGTATTTGATGATCTTCCGCATACAATTGTTTCTTGAGAGTATTGAAGTATGTAGGTGACTGACCAAGAACCATTGGTGGCAGCATCGATCGACACCATCATTGGTGGATCGATCGACACCACCATTGGAACATGGATCGACATCAACAATATAACATCGATCGACACTCATCACGGATCAGAGCAGAATGAGTTTAAAGTGTTTCATAATCTTTTTGATGGCGGCACCAAGAGATCAAACAAGTATGGGGGAAAGAAGAGGAGGAATTGGAAGAAGAGAAAAAGGATCAAGAAAGGTCCTCGGTTATCATTGATTCCCCACTTCTCAGATGGTGTCAGTAAATACAGAGTGCTTAGCAGATGCTTCTTTCAGCCATCTGCAAAGCTTCAAGCACTTCTTATTGCTGAAATGATAGACAAAGGAGAAGAGTCAATGGAGGCTTTCACAAAAAGGGTGATGAAGCTGAAGATATTGGACATTGGGAATTTTTTTGGAGCAAGTTCCCAATCTCATCTGAACTGAATCAGAGTTTCAAACATCAAGCTAAAGACTAAAAACAAGCGCTAAGTGGGAGGGAACCCAATGTTTAGTAAGTTTTAAGTAGATTTTATTTTCATCTATTACTAATTTTCGTATTTATTTTTTCAGGTAAGAAAAAGAGATCATAGGAAGATAGATTGCGCCGAGCATCGATCGACACTTGATCACTATCGATCGACGGATCAAACCAAGCATCAATCAATCGCCACTCAACTACGTCGATCAACGATCACATCAGTAAGCAGGTATTCGTTTTTCCTTGTTAAATTTAGTCCTTATGAATTATTTTCTTCACCAATCTCAGACTGTATAACACTGGTGATAGTTTTGTTTAAGTCTCAGGGAGGTTTAATGATAATGTGTTCTAGTTTGAGTTTTATTTTCTGTAATTAAAAAGAAAAAAAAAACAGAATAGACTAGAAATTTCCAGGTGTACCATTGATCAACACTGAAGAATAAACATCGATCGACCATGGATCATGACCATCGGTCGACAACATCCATTTGCCATCGAACGACACTCTTTTACAGATCGAGTTTCTCTCTTAAGATATTTACTTATGATTTGGTTTTTCCTAACCAATCTGGGAGGGATTACACTGGAGACAGTGTAATTAAAATCTAGGGTAGGTTCGCTGATGCAATTTGATTTGCTTTGAGTCTTTACTATATATATATAAGTTTTACAAAAAGTTTTTATTGAGTCAATAAGGGGAATATGATCAAGATTTAATATTGACTAACCACATTGCACCATTCTTAGAAGTTTTTTTGGAGAGATTACTAAAGATACCAAAGTGGATCATCCTGCCACTATATCACACTTGCTTAGAAAGTTTGAATGAACCGAAGCTGATTTCCAACACTAATCCTGGCATTATTAGCTTCCTTTGGGGCTTGGTATACACTAGATTGGATTCCTTCTGCAAGTATGGAAGGTAAAAGTCTGTGTGCTTTTGATTCCCCTCTCTTTCCCCTTCAAATTAAAAAAAAAGAATCGAACTGGATTTGGTGGCTACAACCATTAAAGCTTGATTCATATGATCCTAGAAAGAAATAAATGTCAAAAAGAAGTGAGCAGAATCTGCTGGCTACAACCATTAGAGCTTGATTCATGGAAGCATGTCCAAATATCTCAGACAATTAAAAAAATAAAATGATACCTCAAACGAAGGGAGACATTGACTGATAAGAAGTGAGAAGAGAGAGAGGAAAGGGATCAAAGAAGACTACCTGCGTGTTCAGATACCTTTAGAGGTAAGAGTCCATATATCCTTTGATCGATACTCCCAAGGTAAAGCATGCACTTTTAATTTATGCAAAGAAATGAAATCAGTAGAGGGGCGAGTCAGACTAGTATTCACTAAGTTGTTGGTAGAATGTATTTGGTTGATGTACTAGGATGTGGTATATATATTTTCTATGTGATTGACTTGATAGGATGTGGTTGCAAAAAATTAGGGTGATAGTTATACTTAGACATCATGTGAGTCTCCGCTTTTTAAAACCTCTTTCACAAGCTTTATTTGCTTGAGGACTAGCAAAATGATAAGTCTGAGGGAGTTGATAGGGCCTGATATTTACCACTATTGTTCCATGATATCAGCCCTATTTAGAGTCTATTATATGAGTATGGAGTATGTTTTAGAGTATTTTCAAGTTCATGTACGTTCTGGAGAACTTCAGTGATTCTAGAGCTTTTAGAGATGCAGAACTGCGCATATGCATCAATTGTTTATCTGTGAATGGAGACCTTCCCACGGTGATATTGAGCTTATATTTTGAAAAAGATAGAGACTTGAGTTATCTTTCCAATGCAACCGGTTTGAGGTCCATCTGACAATTAGATCTAAAGTTATGCTCGATTTACTGAAACGTGGTCTATCTGCCTCGTGGAGGAAGCTGTCGAGAGATGAATGCGTGTTGATTTTGGGCACAGCCTTGGTGTCGATCGAAGTTGATCCCAGAAGACAGGCCCGACTTGTTTTATGGTCGACTTAAGCCCAAAATCCATCACAAATTACCAAAATACCCATGGACGACCTAAAACCCTATTTATATGTTTTCTAAGTCATTGTTGACGGCTACGCTTGCGACGCTAACCAAAATTTATTATGTCTATTGTTCTAGGGTTAGGATAGAAGGGAGGAACTCCTTCAGAGTCTTCTTGGAACTCTTTTGGTTCTTTATTTGATTTTTATTCTATATCTATTTTATTCATCTATGATTTCTGTGACAAAGATCATGTTTGAGTAGATCTCATGTAGGTTTAGGGTTTATTAATGGTATTGATGGATTAGCCAAACAATAGAATTGCTAGGGTGATTATTAGATCTATCTATAGAATTATGTTTATTTCTTGTGATCTATAGTAGCTAACTAGAACCATGATCATAGGATAGTTAGGCGCAAGCGAGACCGTGGTCTACTACCAGAATTAATCTTGTTGAGCTAGGTTGCTAGAATCAAACCAGAGTTGATTTAGTTAATTTAGTGAACTTATCGAATTAGGTCATAAAGCTTGACTCAAGAGACCATCGATCGACGAAGGATCATTGCCATCGATCGACGGTCATTTTGTGTCAACAAGCAAGAGCTGAGACATCAAACTTAGTCAATAGATTAGACTCGCAGCGAGAGCTGATCATCTTTTACATAGATATCGAGTTCTATGATTAATACTCTTAGATTATATCCTCTACAATCCATTTTCCATAAACCCTAGATCTAACTATTTATTATTATTGTTTACTTACCAATCAATCAATTATCTGTTGTGAATCTCGTGTCTGATAGAGGTTGAACTCGATATGAACTAGGTTAGAGAGAGAGAGAGAGTAGGCGGCTAGGTATAGATAGTGTCTAAAGACTTGTTCTTATTGCTTTCTTGTATATCAAATAAGTACAAAGGGGATACATATATATATGAGTAGATGGCCGACTTGCCCACATCACATAGTCGATGTGGGACAAGTTAACAAGGCCTAAATGTCGGCTGGACTAAGTAGTAAATGGGCTGGCCCATCCGTGATGCAAATGCGCCGATTGGCCTATGTGTAGACCAAGTAGATAAGCCCACTTATGTGCATTTCCAAACCGTCTGGTTCATAACACTCCCCCTGAATGCCATAACCGTCTAGAGTTCGTAATGCGTTTGGTATACTGCCTCATTAAAACCTTTCTATGGTAAACCCAAAACCCAATGTGGTAAAAAGGGAAGCCATAGATAGGAAAAAGAGTACAGCCGCATTACTCCCCCTGAAGTGAACATCACTGAAGGCTTTTCAATGATCGCATACCAATCTGGAACATGAGCTTCTTGAGCGTGCAAGTTGGTAATACCTTGGTGAAGAGGTCAGCCGAATTCTCACTGGATCGGACCTGGAGTACTTTGACCTCGCCTTCTTTCTGTAGATCATGGGTGAAGAAGAACTTGAGTAGAACGTGCTTCGTCTTGTCACCCTTGATGTAACCTTCTTTGAGTTGGGCTATGCAGGCCGCATTGTCTTCATAGATGATGGTCGGTTCTTCTTTTCCGTCCGTGATCCCACACGATGATCGAATTTGGTGTGTCATAAGTCTTAACCAAACACACTCTCTGCTTGCTTCATGGATGGCCAATATCTCCGAATGGTTGGATGATGTTGCCGAGATGGTCTGCTTGACTGATCTCCATGAAATGGCTGTGCCTCCATATGTGAAAACATAACCTGTTTGAGACTTAGCAGTATGTGGGTCGGACTGAAAACCTGCATCAGCAAAACCAATCAAACTTTCTTTGTTTTGGTTAGAGTAAAACAATCCCACATCCTTAGTTCCCTGCAGGTATCTTAGGATGTGTTTGATCCCATTCCAGTACCTTATGGTCGGACATGAGCTGAACCTGGACAAAAGACTTACAGCAAAACAAATGTCAGGTCTAGTATGTGTAGTTAAATACATTAAGGCACCAATGGCACTGAGGTAAGGATACTCCGGACCGAGCACCTCCTCATCCTCTGCCTTTGGTCTGAACGGGTCAGTTTCAAGACCGAGGGATCTTACAACCATAAGACTGCTGAGTGGATGACATTTATCCATCTTAAACCTTTTAAGAACCTTTTCAGTATAGGTCTTTTGGTGCACAAGGATTCCATCTGTAAGATGTTCAATTTGCAGTCCCAGGCAAAACTTGGTCTTTCCCAACTCTTTCATCTCAAATTCTCGTTTGAGGTATGAAATTGCTGAGGCAATTTCATTGGCCGTCCCGAGTATGTTGAGGTCATCAACATACACAGCTATGATCACATAGCCTTGGCTCGATTTCTTAATGAATATGCATGGGCTTACTTGATCATTCTTGTAGCCCTCTTTCAGTAAGTATTCACTTAACCGATTGTACCACCTGCGACCTGATTGTTTCAGGCCATATAAAGCTTTGTTAAGCTTGATGCAATGTTGTTCTCGAGAACCTTTAGCATGCTTTGGTATTTCTATACCATCTGGTATTTTCATGTATATTTCATTATCCAGTGGACCATATAGATATGCGGTTACTACATCCATTGACCATAAATCCAGATTTTCTCTTATGGCCAGACTGATTAGGAATCGGAATGTTGTTGCATCCACCACGTGAGAATAAGTCTCCTCATAATCGATTCCCGGTCTCTGTGAGAATCCTTGTGCAACAAGTTGGGCTTTATACCTCACGACTTCACCGTTCTCATTTCTTTTCCTCACAAAGACCCATTTGTAGCCCACTGGCTTTACAGCATCTGGTATTCGGAAAATAGGACCGAATACACCTCTTTTCTTAAAAGAGTTTAACTCCAAGTTGATTGCTTCTTTCCATTTAAGCCAATCATTTCTTTGCATACATTCGTATATTGACGTGGGTTCTAGATCCTCATCATCATGAGTGATGATCTCAAGTGCTACTTGGTATGCGAATATATCATTCATGTCGACATGTTTTATGTTCCATTGTTTTCCAGACCTGGTGTAATTAGTTGAGATCTCTTCATTGTCCGGAGGTTCAATACCCTGAGTTTTGGCGTCCCAAATCCCATTAGGTACCTTAGCATCCGTACCAATGTTCATGTCTGCGGATTCTGGTATGTCCGGAATGAGTCCGGACGTTGGTTCACCCGTGTCCCGGAGCCGCGGGACTGATGGGTCGACCACATCGACCAGATCCTTGTTCCCCTCGACCACGGTTTGTTTTGCACCTTTCTTAGTCATGCGAGGGGCCTTATCTTTGGAACCAATTGGTCTGCCATGTTTGAGACATGTTTTAGACTCTGCAGCCACTTGGTTATGTCCCTTTTGGACATCTATTCTTATTGGTGCATTAGCAGCTGGTATGTATGACTTAGTCATTCTATTTGGGTCGGTAAAGGAATCTGGCATTTTATTAGCTAGCTCTTGAAAATGTATAATCTTCTGAACCTCAAGATCGCATGCTTGAGTTCGAGGATCTTGCCATATGATGAATGTCTGATTCCATGTGATTTCTTTTACTAGTCTGCTATTGTCTCCCCCTAATGTCGGATACTCAGATTCCATGAAGTGGCAATCTGCATACCTGACCTTAAATAGATCACCCGTGGTTGGATCGAGGTATTTTATGATCGAGGGAGATTCATATCCAACATATATTCCCATCCTCCTTTGAGCTCCCATCTTAGTTCTTTGTGGTGGAGCAATTGGATAATAAACGGTGCATCCAAATGTTTTTAGATGGGAGATGTCTGGCTCTCGACCCGTTAAGAGTTGGGATGGCGAATATCTATGCTCGTTGGACGGTCTGATGCGTATTAACTCCGCAGCATGTAAGATTGCGTGACCCCAAGCTGTGGCCGGTAGGTTACTTTTCATGAGTAAAGGTCTAGCAATCATCTGGATCCTTTTGATAAAGGATTCGGCTAGACCATTTTGTGTATGGACATGTGCCACGGAGTGTTCAACTGTCACCCCCATGGACATACAATACTCATAAAAGGCTTGGGATGTGAATTCACCAGCATTGTCAAGACGTATAGTTTTTAAAGGAAAATCTGGAAAGTGTGCTCGCAATCTGATGATTTGGGCAAGTAGTCTAGCTAAGGTTAGATTACGTGTGGATAATAAACACACATGTGACCATCTTGTGGACGCATCAATGAGTACCATGAAGTACCTAAACGTTCCACTAGGTGGATTGATTGGTCCACAGATGTCACCTTGAATCCTTTCCAGAAAACCAATGGATTCCTTTGTCACTTTGACTGGCGATGGTCTGACTTGAAGTTTCCCTTGTGCACATGGGGTGCAAGTATGGTTCTTAGGGATAACTCGTCTACCCTTAAGGTTATGACTATTTGAGTTTATGATGAGTCTACGCATCATACCCGTTCCAGGGTGCCCTAGGCGGTCGTGCCACATATTGAAATTCTGTTTGAATTCTTTGCTTATTATAGCATTGGCTTCGACCGCACTGATCTTGGCATAGTAAAGACCAGTGGCCATAGCTGGTATCGTTTCCAAGACCTTCTTATGGTCATGGTCGAGTTCGTATATATTTAAGAACTCTTTGGCTCCTTCTCCAATTGTCTCAATGTGTAAACCATTCTTACGAATGTCTTTGAAGCTCAATAGGCTTCTCATTGAATCGGGAGAGTATAATGCTTCATCTATTTCTAGATGTGTTCCGTTTGGTAACAGAACGTAAGCTTGGCCGTAGCCTTTGATAAGTGATGATACACGAGCTATTGTGTTTACATTGGCATCTTTCAACGTTAGATCAACCAAGAATGCCCTATCCTTCAGGATAGTGTGGCTTGATCTACTGTCAACCACAAGTGTGTCCATACTTCCTTTCATTCTAGACAATTAAAATATAGTCTAAATCATTCATATATTATAATGAAAGGAGTAACAAAGTTTCATAGAATAAAATAAAAAACTTTTAAAATATAAAGATCCTAAACACCAAAACATCACTTGGTTATTACTTCAACATGTCTGAAGTTTCATGATCCGTAGGATCGTCTTTGCTGTGATCAGTCTCGTGATCTGTAGGATCATATCTGCCGTGATCAAAGTCACCCTCATCATCTTGATACATCATATGAGCTTCTGGGTTCTTGCCTTTTAGACTCCCTTGATAGAGGTCAACAAGATACTTAGGGGTTCGACAATTCTTTGCCCAATGGTTGGACATCCCGCATCTGTGGCAAGGTGAGGTCCCAGGATTCTGAATCCTTGAAGATATCCCAGTGCCTTTGCCTTTTCCACGTCCATGATTGGACTGGTTTGGACGATCATAAGGGGTATAATGTCCTTTGTTATGGGTACCACGTCCACGTCCTCGCGTTTGACTTCCGCGGCCGCGTCCTCGACCATATGAGGAACTGCGACCTTTTGGTCGTAATGGACATGGTTGGCCTCTGTATCGTCCTTAGGCTGGGCATGATGTGCCTCTGGGATAGGCTTAGTACCTGGGGGTCTAAGCTCACTGTTCTTCAGGAGCAGCTCATTGTTTTGTTCAGCAAGCAATAGACAGTGAATGAGTTCACTATAGGTTTTGAAACCTTTTTGTTTATACTATTGCTGGAGCAACATGTTGCTTGAAGACATTATCTGGAATGCCTTTTCTAGGAGCTGCGTATCAGTTCCAATCTCGCCACATAGCCTCAGTTGTGAGACTATCCTGAACAAGGCTGAGTTGTACTCGTTCACGGACTTGAAGTCCTGAATCCTGAGGTGTATCCACTCATAGGTAGCCGCTGGATGAACCAGGGTCCTTTGATGATCATATATCATCTTGAATTCTTTCCATAGCTCATATGGATCATTCACTGTGAGGTACTGAGCTTTCAAGCTTTCCTCTATGTGCATCAGGGCTTTTGAGTTTTCTCTCTTGCTGGCATTGTTATCTTCAATGATGCAATGCTCTAGGCCTTTGGCTCCAAGAGATATCTCAATGTCTAATGCCCATTGCAGGTAATTGTCACCTTTGACATTGAGGGGTGCAAAGTCCAAATTTGTGATGTTTGGCATCTGAAAATGAGATTCATATTGTTTAGGTCTTGTCATACCACATCTCTTGTCCATTTAAAATCGTAATGAAAATCAGTTTTAAAACCGATTGGACAAGCACACGGTCTGGCTGTACGTCTTGGTACGCTTCATCGACCCATGTGGTTCGTGGTCTATCCGTTGGTACGGGTCATCGACCATCCGCGATCTAGACGTATTGGGTACGCATCATTGATCGTTACGGATCAAGGTCTAGCCGTACTTGAGGGTAGGAATCTTCGACCGATATGGACCTTGGTCTATCCGCATGGTGCGGGTGATCGACCGTCTGTGGTCGTGGTATGACCGTGGTTCGTGGTTTGTACGGATCACTGCGGGTTCGTACCGTATGGTACGTGACAGGTCGTATCGCATGGTACGTACCGTCCATCGTCCGCGTTCGTGGTCCGTTCGTACCGCATGGTATGTACCATCCGCGGTTCATGTTTTAATCGGGGGTCGTGGTTCGTATGGGTCACTGAGGGTTCGTACCGTATGGTACGTGACTGGCCGTGGCGTCTATTCATCCGCGTTCGTGACCCGTTCGTACTGCACGGTACGTACCACCGACCATTCGCGGTTCATGGTCTAGCATCCTCAACCATGGATATAGCATCATCGACCAGTGGGTCTAACATCATCGACCAATGGGTCTAGTATCATTGACTTAAGTATAAAAACAAACTTTCCTTAACCATTCTAGGGTTTCAAGATTTAGATCTTATAATTTTAGAAATTTGGAAAGTTTCCTTTTTAGATGAGTTTCCTTTTTGGGTAAGTTAAGGTATTTTAGGCAAGTTTCCATTTTAGGAAAGTTTCCTTTTTTAGCGAAGTTTCCATTTTGG
Source organism: Moricandia moricandioides (assembly GCA_905132885.1). Lineage (NCBI taxonomy): Eukaryota > Viridiplantae > Streptophyta > Magnoliopsida > Brassicales > Brassicaceae > Moricandia > Moricandia moricandioides. The sequence goes on from CAJHQQ010000260.1 coordinate 74,845, forward strand.
GTAAGTTTCCATTTTAGGTTAGTTTGGGAGAGTTTAAGTAAGTTTCTAATTTAGGAAATTTTCCTTTTCTGATTAGGTTTTCCTTTTATAATTAGGGTTTCCTTTTATAACTAGGGTTTCCTTTTTGGTTAGGTTTCCTAAATCGAATTGATTTATGTTTTCCTTTTAGGTTAGGTTTTCCTAAATCGGATTGATTTAGGTTTTCCTTTTTAGATTAGGGTTTTGGTATTTTCGATTTTCTAGCAGCCTAACAATGAATCTAGCAACCTAAAGGTTCTTATCAATGGTGAAAATCAAAAACCAAACCGCAGCAACCTTAACAACAATTCTAAACAAAATCGATGAACCTCAAGATGGGTTGGATGGCATACCTTAATCCTTGATCGATTTTCTCCTTTGGTTTCCTCTTGGGAACCTTAAACAATTAACCAAAGACAAGATATAAAGATTAGTTCTTAGATCTATATGAAATAATCGATCAAATCTAAGAGAGAGAGAGGTTCGCCGAATTAGGGTTCCGGGTTGGTGTTGAGGTGTGTCGGCTGGTAGAGCTTCGATCTAGGACTCGAGATGGTTGGGCTTAGAGCAGGATTGTGCTGATAACGTCTTGTGAATCTCGTGTCTGATAGAGGTTGAACTCGATAGGAACTAGGTTAGAGAGAGAGAGAGAGAGTAGGCGGCTAGGTATAGATAGTGTCTAAAGACTTGTTCTTATTGCTTTCTTGTATATCAAATAAGTACAAAGGGGATACATATATATATGAGTAGATGGCCGACTTGCCCACATCACATAGTCGATGTGGGACAAGTTAACAAGGCCTAAATGTCGGCTGGACTAAGTAGTAAATGGGCTGGCCCATCCGTGATGCAAATGCGCCGATTGGCCTATGTGTAGACCAAGTAGATAAGCCCACTTATGTGCATTCCCAAACCGTCTGGTCCATAACATTATCTGCTATAGTTTTCTACTACTTATTAATCTATTTTCCTAGTTTAATCGCGATTGTATTGAGTTTATTGTGTGCCCACGCTCCCTGTGGACTCGATCCCTAAATACTACAATTTGATCTCTCTTGGCAAGCTTGGCAAGAGCAGTTTGTAGGGTTCATTTAATAGAGTTTGCATTGAAATACATAAAAGCCCTCATGTCATCACTCTTCCTGAACCCCGAAACCTTCCTTGCAGTATGTCGTCTACCATAATTCACATCATTTACCGTCAAACCCTTGAATGGTTGACCAATAAGTCTTCTAAACCAAAAATATTTAACCTTATTGAAACTTTTGTCTCCATATATGAAGGAAATTTACACATTTCTCTCTTCCTCTCAAATGGCTGCAACAAAAATGTAATTTTTCTCATTCTTATACTCCCCAGCCTCTCTTCAGTCTCGTTGAACTTGAAGATACCAAATTTTATATCAATTTCTATTTTTTTCTCATGTTTTTCTCACTACTTTCTCTTGTTTATTCCAGATTTCGTTTCATGGTTTCCATCTTCCACTCCTTTAAAGGTAGATCTATAAATTTTGGATACGTATTTTTGTGTGTGTTTATTTGTTAGATTCGAAAAATCTGAAGATTCAACCTAATGTTATTGTTTTATTTATTATTTAAGCATAAAATTTTTATTTTTGAAGTTTTTCTCTACTTTAAAATCATTTTAATGTATTGGATATGCATGTTTTTCAGATTTGAGTTAGACTTTGGATTTGATTAGAAGACTTGTCAGAAGACTTCACCAAATTAAGCAGGAAACTTAAAGTTTAAAAAAAATTAACCGTGAATAAGAAGATCTCTAGAGAAGTATTCCGCTAGAACACTTCTAGAGAAGTCTTCTAATTCACGGTCATGTTTCACTGAAATTTGGATTCTTATTTATGGTTAGGAGACCGTTTTTTGATAGTTTATATAAATTTTAAATAATATATCCACTTTGTATCCATTCTATTAAAAAGTATTTTTAATGCTTAACTCATTCATTCGAGTTCTTGCAATCATAAACTATTGTCTTCAGTGTAAATCTTTTGTCAAGATTAGGATTGTGCAAATTAAAAGGGAGGCTTAATATAACAGTTGACACAAGTTCAACATAGTAAACATAACTATAATTTTGTAACACAATAATATAAGTTTTAATCATAAAAAACATAACAAGAATTTCATAACACTAGATATGGATAGATATAAGACTTTGAAGGTAGTTAAATCTAATGAAAGTTAAAAAAGCATTTATGATGATCAAAGAAGACACATTAAACCACATGACTTGATATTCTTGAAGTTACCTTAACACTTTTGGATGTTAAAACATATCTTGAAGTTAATTAAAACTCTTGAAAATACAAATTTTACAGAAACTAACAGAGAAGATTTCTCTAAAAGTCTTTACCTAGCAGAATTCTTAAGAAGTCTAATAAACATGACTGTTTGTAACCTCATATTATCACCAATTAAGTTAAGAATTTCATTCAGGAGCCCCAATATTGACTAATAAACATGAAATAACAAGAAATCATAAAAAACATTTTAAATTATGAGAAAATGAAAGTTTAATAAATATTGACGTAAAATACATCTATATAAATCTTTGATTTAGGTTATTTTGCAATTTCAAATTTACGAAGGAAGACTTCTTAAGAAGTCTTCTCTAGAGTATACTTCTAGAGAAATCTTCCTTTGTAAGCACTGGCTTACTTTTGATTTAAATTTTTTTTTGATAATAACAGAGAAGTCTTCTCTCATAAGCAGGTTAGTTTTGCAATTGATTGAAGTTTTGCAGATATTAGACTTTTCCAAAGAAGAATTCCAAAGAAGTATTCTTACCAACACATGAAGTCTTCGAAGCGTCGCAAGATGTCTGCGTAGGTTATTTTTTTCAATATTAAATGTTAATTCTTTATTTTCAATTTCAAAACTAATCTATGCAGACTTCTTACGACATTTCGAGGATTTCCTGTGACACTTCTCTAGAAGTCTTCTTTGAAAATTCAAAATATCTGGAAAATTTTGGTCAATACCAAAAGTAACATGCTTATCAAAGAAGACTTCCATAGAAGTCTTCTCTATTTTTTTTGTTACAAATAAAAGCTAGAAAACTTCTCTAGAAGTCTTCTATGAAAACACACAAAATAGTCTATTGCAAAACTAACCTACCATTGACGAGAAAACATCTTGAGAAGTCTTCTTCACAAACATATGTGACAAAAAAGTACCTGCAACCCTTCAGGTGTCTTGCTTAGCTTCTCCAAGCACACATAATTTTACCATGGACTATACCCACTCATTATTGACCAAAAATCAAGAACTTAGGTGAATTCAATAAGCTCACAAATTTTGTAACTGAAATGTTGGGCTTTTGGGATGAAATTAGTGAAAAAGTAAAAGAAAAAGGGTTTGTGTGGATAAGAAATGAGGATATAAAGATTATATCTCGTTTTTAGAGTATTTAGAGCTTGAAACTAGTTGCTAATGGTGGTGGGTGTGTTGATGACAATGAAATATTGTAAATATTTAATGAAGACGAGGATGATTGACTAAAACACTCATTTTCGTAAAAATGACATTTTTGTGAATAACTTGAAATTTTGGGGCGAATAAGGCCAATGATAGTTCCAAAAAGTCATATTTTCATTATACTGGAAGTTCGAGATATTTGCAAAAATCCAATAAGTTTGGGTGTATTGAGAATTGGTGGCAGCAGTACATACATGGAGAAAATTGATGCCAACCTTTAAATTTATATACTTCTTTTATTTTATTTTATTAGGTAGGTTATCCATTTGATTTGTTTTAATATTTGGTTTCATGTTGTTTTTAATGTTATAAAATTAAAATGAGTTAATATATTATTAATACATTTTATTAATTAAAATTTTTATTTTTAAATTAAATTTATTTAATATATTGTTTCAACATTTTCCTTCTTTGATTCATATTTTGGATTTTCGATGAAATAATACGGAAAATGTAATCATCATTTCTATAAATTAATTAATTTATATATATATATAATACTTAATTTTAATTTTATAATTTATAAAATAATCATTTTATATTATTTATCTCTATCTATTATTCAGTTTAATAAATTAATATTTATTTTAATATATTAATTTAAATATGCTAATATTTAATAAAAAATTAACATATGAATATTTAATTAAGTACCTCTTTGCAAAATGCACACAATCAAAAATATGTTAATATTTGGGTTTAAAATTTAGTGATTATTGTTTAGAGTTTAGTGTTAAAGGGGTGAGGTTGAGTTTCTAATTTTGTTTATAAGTATTTGTAAAAAAATAATTAAGTCTATTTCCATAAAAAATTAAGGTACTTTTGAAAATAGTCATTCATTACAGGTAAATTTGAAAAGTGGTATCAAACTTATGGTAGAAATGAAATTTCTCCTTTTTCCTTTTCATTCCTTCTCATTCCTTTTATTGTAGAGGAATATAGAACAATATTGTTCCTTACCAAATATGATAAGCAATAATCATTCCTCTTCATTCGTAGAATTTTATTCCTATAGGTTCTTTTCCTATTCATTCCTAATGTTCATGTATGTTATTGAATTTGGAATCGTTAAGTATTTGTCAGCTTTTGTAATAAATATAGTGGTACAGAATAATTAAAGGAATAGGATGTCGCGATACTTGAGAAATTTGTTGCACAAGAAGATTTTCCTTTCATTAGAAGCTTGGCCATAAGTTGATCTTTACGTTGTGATACTTACTGTTGAAGGTTTACCACGAGTGGTCTATATACTGTTAAATCAGGATATTGGTAGCTAGACATATTCTGAGAGCTGAAGAACATGTTTACACATAACCAAACATCACGAAAATACAAGCCTTTGCTTGGAAGTTAAATGCTCCATAAAAAAATTGTCATCTTACATGGCAACTAATAACATGACATGTAGCTGTCACAAAGAATTTGAATCGTCACCATATGTAATGAGATAAAATTTGTCTGAGATGCGAGGAACCTGATGAATCTGTCACTTATATTATCTTCGTATATTATCCAGCACTACAAGTGTGGGATACAGAAGTTACACCGCCTCTTCCAGATATATTCTCAGTGTCCAGTATTTACACTTACATGAAATTCTTATTTTTTGGCGAAAGAATAGAACTGAGGACCTATAAATGGACAAAGACCCTTATCCATAGATAATTTGGTATTTCTTGAAAGCATGGAAGATAAGCTATTTAGAGGGACTAATAGACACTGGCTTGAACTGATAAGATATGCATAAGGAGAATACCACACATGGTTCACCGTAAGTGAACCAAGTCCGGATTTGATCCAAACACCAGTAGCATCACCTCAAGCCATACGCTTATAGAACACATGTTTATTTGATGGTTCTCGGACATCTACCTTGCTCTTTTGTGTATGTGGATTGATGTGGCTAGACATCACTGGATGGACACAGCTAATGGGCATGAGAAACCAAAGAAAAAGAGAATATGCATTGCATAAGAAGCTGGAAGAGCTATGATGGGCAATGGAAAACATGATGCATCAATCGCCATGTCAGCAAATTCACACGGACTGCAAAGATCTTATCATGATGTTAGGGGATCCTCAGGCATGTCCGATTTTCTCGACAGAGTTGGAGGAGATACAAACACTAAAGAAAATATTTCAAGATAAAATATGCTATATTCCTCGGAAAAGAAGATGGAACTGCATATTTTTTAGATAGACCCGCTCGCTCTTTTCATAGAAATGTTTGTTTTGTTGGTTGTTGTGTTCCGGTCTGTTTATCAAGACCACCTCAAATTTGAGTAATAAAATGGTTTTCTGATGTAATAATATTAAATAAATTCTGGATACTTCTATTTGCTGAAAAACTATCATTCGGATATTGTTTAAACTGAATGACTAATATACAACCAATAAACTATTAAAATAAAACTAAAGATGTAATGTAAAGTTTTTCAATGTCTTAAAAAAGAAGAGACGTCAAAAGAAAAAAACTGAATTACCAATTAATGGATGAGTTTGTTGGATAATTCCAAGACTTGTGAATGAGGTTATCTCATTAAAAAGTGTTTAATGAGTCAGAGATTAATACATAAATAAGACTTAGATAAGTTTAGGAATTTAGATATGTTTTATTTTATCATATTCCATATGGAATAAAGAAATATATTTTATATAAATAGAAGTCTCATGGAGAGTTTTTCCATTAGAACGACAGAGAGTTTTAGGTTTGAGATTTTTTTAAGCAAAATTAAAAACTGTTCTTAATCTTTGTGTTTTTGATTTGAATTGGTATCATAGCTTTAACAAGAAAACTCTATCCAAGCGACGATGAAGAGCTCATGTAACTAAACACGAGTGCATAAATTAAGTTCCAGCGCGAACGAAGGACGATGTATCTGCATCCATCAAATGTCTTATGATGACATCAGCAAACTATATGGTTTGGTCGATAAGGATGAAGGTTCTGTTGAGAGTTCATGAAGTTTAGGAGACAATCTAACCTGATTCAGTAGATCAAATGAAGAATGATGTGGCGAACTAACTTATATTCCAATCTGTTTTCGGGAACTTGATTCCTCAAATAGGAGATCAAACCGCATCAAAAGATATCTGGGAAGCCATCAATTCATGACACCTTTTAGCTGATTGTGTAAGAGAGGCGAGGATTTCAGACGTTGATGACCGAGTTTGAAAGATTGCAGATTGATGATATTGACGAAGTCGATGACTTTACGGAAAAGTCATCATTTATATCATCTAAGCAGCCTTGTTTGGAGAAAACATAATCCAAGATGATGAAAAATATTCTTGAAGGTTATTCCTAGACATATGTACATACAAATAGTAGTCTCTTGAGAAAGTACTATACCTAAAATCTACAGGATTTGAGGACATAGTTGGAAGGCTAAAGGCGTTTGAAGAATGTATAGGCAAGAAACACAAAAACAAGATCAAGGAAAGCTTATGTTTTCTAATAATGACCAGAATAGTCATTAGAATTATGAAGGTTTTCGAGGATGAGGTAGATGTCGGACTAGAAGAGGCAGAGCTCGAGGAATTTTTTGTAACCACAACCAAGGGAAGACACCAAAAATAAAAATTGAAACCCGAAGAAAGATCTGTCAAAGGTGATATGTTGAAAATGTGACAAGCTAGGTCATTTTGCATCTCTTTGTCCCGAGAGACCAATAAGGAATCAAGAAACAAACCTAAACGGCACAAAAGAGGCCAATGACCTCTGTGTTCATGAGGTGGTGTTCCTGAATGAAGATAAAGTGATTTCAAAGAATCTCAATATCAACAAAGGCAATTCAAGTGTTTAGTATTTGGATAATGGTGCGAGTAATCATGTCATGTCCCCGATCCTAAGTAGGATCCTTGGGCTCGGCCATGATGCGGGGAGATACACTAATCAGGTCACAAGATCTAGATACAAGTGTATCATGGCTGAGTTAGTAGGTTAAGGGCATCAAAAGGATGAGACTTAACGAAAACGAGGTATAGGCAAGGGAAAGAGAGTTGGACGAGTCTTAAGGCAGCTGGACAAGTGCTATGACAGTTGTACGAGTGTTATGGCAGCTGGGCGATACGGTAAACCAGATCGACCAGCTAGGTGAAGTGTGGTGCAGCTCAGTGTAGCTCACTGAAGTGTGGGTCAGCTCCAGTAGCTGGAGTACTAGCTCAGTCAGCTGGGGTAGCTAGCAATCAGCTCATCTCAGCTAGGTGGAGTGTTCGGGTCATGGGTGATGGCATTGGGTCATGGACGGTTATGGATCCGGGCTAGGTAGTCCAGGATGCCGATGGTCTGTGGGTCATGGCAAATGGGTCAGACACGTGGGAAAGCATGGTGGGCTTGAAGTCGATCATCCCAAACGCAAGGAGAGAAGTTGGGGGCAGTTACTAGCCGAAAAGGTGGGAAGGAAGCAGTTGCACCCATTCGCTTAACGACTCACACCCGTTCGCCCAAGGGTGTAGTTTGCGAGGGTTGTGGAAGATCAAGAAATCGATTCTGGTGGTATTTATCTGTCCCGGTGTGGAGACTGAATGTGTGTGGCGAAAATCGTGTAAAGATGGTGATCAATCAAAAGGAGAAATTTACGGAGAAGTGCGTGAGTACACCCGAATGAACACAAGGATCCGAACCATCCTCCCTTAGCCGTGGTAGAAATACAGTGTGGGCTTGGGACGGTTTGGGATGGTTACGTTCATCTATTCTCTTTGCTTGCTTGATCATTTCTTGTATTCATATGCGGTCAAGTAGGATGTTCTTATACATGGGAATAGAAACCAAGGCCTATGTCCGGCTGGTTAGTAACTTTCCACCATCGGTTGGATTTGTCTTGTGGTCGAATGTTAAGATATTGTTATAGATAAGTTCTAGGAAATAATGATAAGGAACCGAACCATGCATGTATAGAATGACTATGTCAGGTTATCGGTAATAGATACTTATGTCATTGTTATGATCATATGGTTTCAGGATCTGACAAGGAACATGGTAAGGATAAGGAGCCGTGAAGACCTTGGCCGTGATGAATGTGTGATATTAAGATAGAATAAAATTTCCGAACTTATGTTAGCCTAATGTGCAACTGAACCTATGTATGAATTTTATGTTTATATTTATACAATGAATGTTTTCTCTCTATCTTTCTGGTTAATTATTTTATAGTTTAGATGAACCTCAAGTGGCTTAGAAATAACTTAGAATTAATCAAATATACATGAATCAAATAACTTAGATGTATAGGTAAGATTGCGGAGTCGTTGGATTGAGGAATCAAGGTTCGGGTCTTACAAGTTGGTATCAGAGCATGCTTGATTCTAGGATAGTGGGGTTGTGGGTGGTCATCACACATTCGGCTGTGGGGTCTCACGATAAGGTTGTATTGCTTGTCTAGACTTAAGGATTATGTGCGGTTTATGTTTTTGTCTTGTGAATTAACTTGGTGGAATCCTTAGGGTGGAAAAAGCAAGAAGTCCCGGAAGGGCAAGGAGGCAGCTGAGGCATCCGGACCTGAGGATGCATTGGAGCTGAATCCGCAAGAGGAGTTGCCTACTCAGCTGTAGGAGGTGACTAATGCAGTTGAATTGCTGGTTAACCAGGTCAATCATACTGAGGTACAGCTGGGTACAGCCGAAGAGCAGCTGGAGGAAGCTGGAGAACAGCTGGATTGAGCTGGAAAGAAGCTGGAGCTGGACCAGGAAGAGGAAGTGGAGTCTTCCCGTGCTGGTAACCGAGCTGATCGGGACAATGTTGCAACTGGTGGAAGGGTTAGGCCAGTTGATCAGGTAGCTGAACCTTCCATGAGGGAAGTGTTGGATGAGCTCAAGCTGATGAAAACTCAAATGTTTGCAATGACTCAAGTGTTCATCCAGATTGTGAACTCTTCGGTGGGACAAACCACTCAAGCTCAGGTAGTAGCTCCAAGGGTTATTGGCCGATTTGCACCTGTAGCCAAAGTGGTTGAGCTGGATCCACCAGCAAGAGCAGCTAAGAAGGTAGACTATTTGAGCTTATTGGAGCACATATCACGCCTTGGTACAAAACATTTTGCTGGAAGTGTGGATCCTTTGGAATCGGATGAGTGGAGGAGCCGGTTGGTTTGCAACTTCAGCTCAACTCGTTGCCTGGAGGATTACAAGAAGGACATTACGGTTCATTTCTTGGAAGGCGATGCCCATAACTAGTGGTTAGCTCTGGACAAAAATATACCAATGGCACCATTGAACGTTTTGCTGATTTTGAGGTTGAGTTCAACCATAAATACTTTCCAGATGAGGCATGGGACCATTTGGAGTCCAAATTCCTGGACCTGGTTCAGGGACGTAGGACAGTTAGAGAATAGGAGGAGGAGTTCAACCGGCTCAGGCGCTATGTGGGTAAGGAGCTGGAGGACGAGGTAGTATAGATTCACCGGTTCATCAGAGGGCTTAGGGTTGAACTTAGGACCTACTGCTCAGTTTGCACCTTCCACACGGTGTTCGAGATGGTCAAACGGATGGCTATGTTGGAGTCTAACCTGGAAGAGGAGGCTAAGCTCAAGTCTAAGGTACATGCGGGTGTACATGGGCAGAATAATGACCGGAAGAGGAAGAGGGACCATATAGATGAGGGTAAAACCTGTAGGATTAGACCTGAGTGTCCTAAGTGTGGTCAGAACCATGGAGGTGAGTGCTGGAAAGCCATGGGAGCTTGTACTCGCTGTGGTAATATGGTTCACTTTGCTCGGGAGTGTCCGGGTGCGGGGAATGATCCCAGGACTTGCCACACCTGCGGCAAGAAGGGACATTACCGAAGAGACTGCCCTAACCAGCAGCTGCGCCAAGTTAAGCACTGAAGCGAAACAGGCAAGCCAAACCAGAACCGGGGTCAGACTTCCGCACCGCGTGTGTATGAACTTTCCAAGGACACAGACGGGTCTGGACCATTCAAAGCGATCACTGGTAACATTTTAAACTCATACTTTTAAAAAATTCTATAGAATTGCATGGTACGAAACATAGAATGGTTAGACGCTTGGTTGGGTCTTATGTAGGGACCTTAATTATTGGTCGCGTGGAAACACATGTATTGTTTGATACTGGAGCTACACACAGTTACGTGAGTCCAGATATGATTGGGAGAGGATTTGTTAATATAGAGGAAGGGAGTGGTCTCGGTATAGTGAATGCAGCCGGTGGGCAAGTGATGCATTCATTAGGCCTGGTAAGGGACATCCAGTGATGATCCATAACAGGGTGATACCCGTGGATCTGGTTGTGGTACGCCTAAAGAATCACAAGGTGATCTTGGGCATGGATTGGCGTGCGAAGAATCAGGCCACATTGTATTGTCACCGGGGAAGGGTGCAATTTGAGTGTTGGGTAAACCCCCGATCAGGTTCCATGGTATACGGACGACCTCGGGATGTCTAGTGGTTTCAGCTATCCAGGTGGAAAGGATGCTTGGAAATGGGTGTGCAGCCTTTTTGGCCACCATTTTCAGTAAGGAGGTTGGGGGGGGGGGGGGGTGACCCGGATGGGATACCGTTGGTACAAAAGTTCCATGATGTGTTTGGGGCGCTACAGGGTGCTCCACCTGATATGGCCGACCCGTTCATCATATACCTTGAACCTGGCATGGCCCCAATATCCAAAAGTCCTTATCGTATGGCTCCTGCCAAGATGGCCGAGCTAAAGAAGGAACTTGTGGAGTTGTTGGACAAGGGTTTCATACGATCCAATGTGTCGCCTTGGGGAGCAGCAGTCCTATTTTGGAAAAAGAAGGACGGTAGCTTCAGGATGTGTATTGATTACCGAGGGTTGAACATGGTGACTATAAAGAACAAGTACCCTTTACCCAAAATTGATGAGCTATTAGACCAGCTTAGGGAGCTAAATGGTTCTCCAAGATCGACTTAGCTTCAGGGTGTCATCAGATTTCCATTGAACCAAATGATGTGAAGAAGATGACATTCCGGACGAGGTATGGCCACTATGAATTTGTGGTTATGCCCTTCGGTTTGACCAATGCACCAGCCACATTCATGAAGATGATGAATGGCATCTTCCGAGACTTCCTGGATGACTTTGTAATCACTTTTATAGATGATATACTTATATACTCCAAGGATAAGGAAGACCATGAGAAGCATCCCTGGGTTGTTCTCGAAAGGTTGAGGGAACACCAACTCTTTGCCAAGTTAAGCAAATGCAGCTTTTGGCAAAAGATTATTGGGTTCCTAGGACACATAGTGCAATAACCCTCACGACCGGTTTGGAATTTGGTCAAGAAAAATCTCGCTCGACCAGTTTGGGGTTGGTCCGACCATAATTAAAATAAAATTGACCGAGTGAATCAATGTCTTGACGGGACTGTCTTGTGATCGAAATACCTTCCGTTGAAAGTTCTGGTAGAGTGTTAATTATTACAGTCAATTTTTCTTCGAACTGGACTAGTTTATCTGAGAGCTGGACGAGAATTAACGGACACAAAATTTTTTAGTCGAAAACTGTCCAAATATTATCGACCAGCTTCATGAATGGTTCCTGGCCCGTCTTGTGCCTTTCACCAACCTGCCTGCTTGCTTCATTTAAATTATCATGTGATTCTCACAAGATGCCTGCCTGCTTGGTTAATAAGTAAGTCTTGTGAAAGTCACAAGCTACTTGCTTCAGCTGCTTGCAGCTTTCTTCATGTGAGGGAAAGGACAGTAGCTTGGCTGAGTGATGAAACAGGTCACCACCTTTCCTCTCCATGCCTTGCCTTGTGTAGAGTGAAACCCTCACCTGAAGTAACTTCCTCAGCCATTTAACTCCTTCTTCAGCTACTTGGTCGTCAATTACCACAAGAAAAGAGAAATATTTTTAGAGAAAATCAGTGAGAAAGAAGAGAAAACCCGATATAAAAATTAGAGAAAATTCAGAAAACATCTTGGAAAATTTTCTACCATCCTCTAGTTCAGTCTGTTGTTGTGTGGAAGATCAGAAGGTGATATATCCAGATTAAACCCCAGCTCTTGTTCTGTTTCTGATGTGAACCGAAGCTTGATGTCTCTTTGAAAACAGTCCAGCGGTGAGCTAATCTTGAAGAATAGAATTGGTTAGTGTTCTTGCCTCAGTCAGTATTTGGTCAGAACTGGTTCATGTTTAGCTTAAGTCTTGGTCGGATCAGTTGTTTAAGTTGTTTTACGGCTCAGTCTTGTTTAGTTTCGGTTTGGATATATCTCTTTGATCCGCTAGCTAAACTGATGTGAACTGATCAGACCTAAGCCGAACTGAACTTATCTTGTCTTGAATCCAACTTGTCTGAACCGAGATGATCTGATCTAGGATGAGTAGAACCGTGCTTGAACTAAATTGATTTAGGTTGTTTAGCTTGAACTAAACTGTTGGATTAGTGATGTTATGAACTAAAGATTTTATCTTGTCTTAAACTGATCTGAGCCGAGCTGTATACTGTCTGATCTTGTCACGTACTCATCTAGTCTGTGTTGAACTGAATTGTTAGGAGCAGAGCTGAACTGACCAAGATTAGTGAACTGTTTACCCTTAAACTATTTTGTTGGACTGGCGATCTTATGATCCGAACTGTTCTAGTTTAGGACAGTAGATGAGTGAAGACTTAAGCATCCATTTGATCCCATCCACTGAACCGTGTACTCTCAGTACTTGGTTGAGGAGTTAAGATAGTAGTCTAGTCGATCCTTGGAGCCATTTAGTCTTTTGGTTTGAATTCAGATGGTCAAGGAGAGTTGTAAGATCAGCCGGACTTGTCCATGTGATCGATCTGAATCTGAAGTGTACCGGAAGTTGATTGTGATTAGCTTGAGCTCGTGTCTAGCCTTACATAGCCCATCTCATGAATTCAAAGGTAAGTCTAGATAGATGTTGATGAGTTATGAATGAGTATTACTTGATTGCATACTTAATATTGTTGACTGATAAGCAAAGTATTTTAATCTATATTGAAATATGAAGTGTTTACCTTGTGTAAACACTTAAGGATTATTTATTCTTTGAGGTTTATCTTGGGCCTTAGTAATTTTTCTAAAGTATTAATATATATATATGTATATTATTAAGTATATGAATATTAATCATGTGAAGTCTAATCATATTCACTCTCCCTAAAGGCCCTGCATTACTGTGACTTGGTCCTGCGAATGGAACAACATCATGAAGACACAATGATGCGGTAGCACCCTGGAGGCCGTGTACTGCATGACGATGCATTCTCGAATCTTCATAAGGACATTCGAGGACGATGGTAATGCAAACTCACTAGGGTCGGTTAGCCTTTGTGGTTTATCGGGTCTAGTATATATATTGTATTTATATATGAGTGAAGGGCGGGTGACATGGAGGTGATGTTTAAGATATGATTCACATCGATGGAATGATAGGCCTTATATCTATATTTATAACAATTATGGAATACATTTCCACTGCATTCAAATGGAGTTAACTGCTCGGGATACTATTGATATGTGTTGGGGGGGGGGGGTGTGGGATTAGACTCACTGAGGAAACTAGTTACTCATGACTCATTTGTGATGCAGGTAACCAGTAGGCGGGAGACCTTTACTCTCAGATGGGAAGGAACAACATTAGCCAGCGGTAGTTTTATTATCCTTTCAAAGTAGTTAGGATAGATCTTATGTATAAATTTGTTGACCAAAAACCTCGAGGTTAATCCTTAACAATTTTAAGATGCTTTTGAAAGAATATTGTATAATGTATTAAAGAATGTTTCTTGTCTGGACGAACTAACTATTGGATATTACTCAATCCGGTTGAAAAGCCTTGGGTTGTACCTAATAGGATATGTGTACTTAGGAGATTGGCCTAAGGTACCTGGATTTATTCCCGGAACTTTGGGTTAATTATCTTTGTACACATTGTGGCTTCTCGCTTTGGTTTAAGTTGCTAGTGTTTGGTTGTGCATGTTCTTGTTTGATTGTTTCACGACCGGTCGAGTCAACTTGTACTTAGACCAGATCGGGGGTGTCACAAAGGTGGTATCAAACTGGACTAGTTTATCTGAGAGCTGGATGAGAATTAACGGACAACAATGTTTTAGTCGAAAACTGTCCAAAGATTATCGACCAGCTTCATGAATTGTTCCTGACCCGTCTTGTGCCTTTCACAAACCTTCCTGCTTGCTTCATTTAAATGATCACTTGATTGTCACAAGCTTCCTTCCTGCTTGGTTAATAAGTAAGTCATGTGTAATTCACAAGCTACTTGCTTCAGCTGCTTGCAGCTTTCTTCATGTGAGGGAAAGGACAGCAGCTTGGCTGCTGAGAGTGATGAAACAGGTCATCACCTGTCCTCTCCCTGCCTTTCCTTGTGTAGAGTGAAACCCTCACCTGAAGTAACTTCCTCAGCCATTTAAATCCCTCTCTAGCTACTTCGTCGTCCATTACCACAACAAAAACCAGAGAAATATTTTCAAATCAGTGAGAAAGAAGAGAAAAACTGATACAAAAATTCGAGAAAATTCAGAAAACATCTTGGATAATTTTCTACCATCCTCTAGTTCAGTCTTTTGTTGTGTGGAAGATCAGAAGGTGAGATATCCAGATTAAACCGTACCTCTTGTTCTGTTTCTGCTGTGAACTGAAGCTTGATGTCTCTTTGAAAACAGTCTAGCGGGTAGCTAATTTTGAAGAAGAGAACCATCTGAGTCCATCTAACCGTTTGAATTTTGGGTAAGCTTCATCTTCCTACATCAGTCAGTATTTGGTCAGAACTGGGTTATGTTTAGCTTAAGTCTTGGTCGGATCAGTTGATTAAGTTGTTTTACGGTTCAGTCTTGTTTAGTTTTGGTTTGGATATATCTCTTTGAACCGCTAGCTAAACTGATGTGAACTGATCAGACCTAAGCCGAACTGAACTTATCTTGCCCTGAATCCAACTTGTCTGAACTGAGATGATCTGATCTAGGATGAGTAGAACTGAGCTTGAACTAAATTGATTTAAGCTATTTAGCTTGAACCAAACTGTTGGATTAGTGATGTTCTGAACCAAACAGATTATATCTTGTCCTAAACTGATCTGAGCCAAGCTGTCTACTGTCTGATCTTGTCACGTACTCAACTAGTCTGAGTTGAACTGAATTGATAGGAGCAGAGCTGAACTGACCAAGCTTAGTGAACTGTTTAGCCTTGAACTATTTTGTTGGACTGGCGATCTTATGATCCGAACTGTTATATTCTAGGACAGTAGATGAGTGAAGACTTAAGCATTCATTTGATCCCATACACTGAACCGTGTACTCTCAGTACTTGGTTGAGGAGTTAATATAGCAGTCAAGTCGATCCTTGGAGCCATTTAGTCTCTTGGTTTTAATTCAGATGGTCAAGGAGAGTGGTAAGATCAGCCGGACTCATCCATGTGATCGATCTGAATCTGAAGTGTACTGGAAATGGAGTGTGATTAGCTTGAGCTCATATCTAGCCTTCCTTAGACAATCTCATGGATTCAAAGGTGAGTCTAGATAGATGTTGATGAGTTATGAATGAGTATTACTTGATTGCATACTTAATATTGTTACCTGATAAGCAAAGTATTTTAATCTATATTGAAATATGAAGTGTTTACCTTGTGTAAACACATAAGGATTATTATGAATTATTCTTTTAGATTTATCGTGAGCCTTAGTACTTGTTCTACAGTACTAATATATATGAATATTATTAAGTATATGAATATTAATCATGTGAAATATAATCATATTAACTATCCCTAAAGTCCCTTCATTACCGTGACTTGGTCCTGCAAATGGAACGACGTCATGAAGACATGATGATTGTAGCACCCTGGAGACTGTGTACTGCATGACGATGCAGTCTCGAATGTTCATAAGGACATTCGAGGATGATGGCAATGCTAACTCACTAGGATCGGTTAGCCTTTGTCGTTTATCGGGTCTAGTATATATATTGTATTTATATATGAGTGAAGGGCGGGTGACATGGAGGTGATGTTTAAGATATGATTCACATCGATGGAATGATATGCCTTATATCTATATTTATAATAATTATGGAATACATTTCCAGTGCATACAAATCGAGTTAACTGCTCGGGATACTGTTGATATGTGTTGGGGGGGGGGGGTGTGGGATTAGACTCACTGAGGAAACTAGTTACTCATGACTTATTTGTGATGCAGGTAACCAGTAGGCGGGAGACCTTTACTCGCAGATGGGAAGGAACAACATTAGCCAGCGGTAGTTTTATTATCCTTTCAAAGTAGTTAGGATAGATCTTATGTATAAATTTGTTGACCGAAAACCTCGAGGTTAATCCTTAACATTTTGTAAGATGCTTTTGAAAGAATATTATATAATGTATTAAAGAAAGTTTCTTTAAGTACGAGTTCCATATGTTATTTGTCCTTGTCTGGATGAACTAACTATTGGGTATTACTCAATCGGGTTGAAAAGCCTCGGGTTGTACCTAATAGGATATGTGTACTTAGGCGATTGGCGTAAGGTACCTAGATCTATTCCCAGAACTTCGGGATAATTATCTTTTTACACATTGTGGCTTCTCGCTTTGGTTTGAGTTACTAGTGATTGGTTGTGCATTTTCTTGTTTGATTGTTGCACGACCGGTCGAGTCAACTTGTACTTAGACCAGATCGGGGGTGTCACAAAGGTGGTATCAGAGCATGGTTATACAATGCTTTAATGGGACTTGTTTCATACATTTTGAGTCAAAATTAGTCGCAAGGATAACTAGGATATGCTGGCTGGTTCCTTCATCTTAGGATAGATTTTCATGGATAGTTACCTTACCTTGTTCTTCCATAGCAGATGCACCAAGACAAGCTCAACGGAGTCGATAGTATTTTCCGATATTGAACTATTCAAGCTTGGATTTGGTATCATGATGCTTTTCCTGCCGTGCTTCTGGGTTCTAGGATGGATATTTTTCAGAGAGGTATATTTTAGACAGTGTAGACCCACTGAATGAATCACCGGATTCATGTATTATCGATGACAAGGCGGCGTTGTTTGGAATGATCTGGTTTAAGGTGATTTGACTGCTCATGATCACCAAGATGGACTTCTTCGTCTGGCTGCTCAAGTTTTTCCATCTTATGCTGAGACGTACCAGAAACAGAGCCGTAAAAGATTGATTGATTCAACATTTGTTTCAAGCTTAGCGTGGTGGAGGAGATAGTTTGAGTATAGTACAAGACAATGGACGCACCAGCACCACTCCACTACAATAAGAAATCTTTAAGTTTGTGAAGAGGATAAAGAAGTTGGGACCACAAGACACTGAGGAAGGACTAAACCATTTGATGGAGATTATGGATTGAGAAAGATTTCAAATGCAACACTGGGAGCAGACGACTGACATGGCCCATTGTTTCGAGGATTGCAAGAAGGATATGGAAGGAGACAATATCAAGAAGGCTGCAGTGAGTTAGTCGTTAAGCTTCAAGTATTATTTTGGGAATGTTAGTCCAAGTTATAAAATTTCTCTTAAGAGTTCAAGATGGAGTGTTTTCTACCCAAAGCATGGGACCGATTGGAGATTCCACTTATGGAGTTAACACAGTGAGATGTTTCCGCCAGAAGGTTGAGTTCGAGTGAATCCGATTCACCCATTTTGGTTTGGAAGATGAGCCAAAGATCATAAGGACGTTCTTTGGGGATTTATCCCAAACAATTGGAGTAACTAAAGATTTCAGTGCTTAAGAGCTTTGAGGAGACAGTATAGTATGGCATGTAAGTTAAGAAAGCTATTACTGCCAAGGAAGATTCTTCGTGCCATTTAGACCGTCTAAAGGCTATCAAGTTCAGATCGAAGGTCAGTTTCAGGTAAGGAATTAAGGACGTCGATAGAGATTATTTTGGTTGGACGTTTCATTAGATCAAAACCGTGGAACCTGAGTTGTTATGGTTGTAGCTAGCTTGGACATGATGGTCATGATTTTTCATGTGGATATATCTTGGATTATTTACGTCATTCACATTTTGGTCATCCTCTGAAAAGTAAGGATTTAATTCTACCCTTGCCCATGAAGTTACCCGATTCCTTTTACCTATATACCTAGGGTACCAGTTGTTGGACTTGTTCGCTCTTCCTTACAATTAGTCCCTAACCAAGTGTTTGGCTATTTGGGTAGAGCCTACAATTTTTAGTTGCCTGGACCGTGAAAACACATGAAAGGTCCAATCACATGTTTGCTTCTTATCCCATTGTTTGTTGTGTTAATTTTTTTAAAAAAAAGAAAATTATGAATAATTAAATAAATAAGTGGAAGTGTGATCAAGGTGTCTTAAGTGACCTTTTCTACGGACGGACTTTTCCGCCCATATTGTGTTTGATTCGGGAACAACACATAGATGTAGTTCCCGGGTTGTGTCATTGTTTTAGGGAGGATTCACTTTGGTGAATTCAAGTATACCATTCTTATTCGTGGAAGTATTGGCTGCCATTTAGAATTATTGTATGCCTTCTTAGTTCCTCACCATTCCTTAGTACTTCCATTAGAGCGGTTTGTTTCTTTCTAGAGTGAGATTGGCTATCTAGTTTCCGAGCTCAGTTAGGATGTGGTAGAAGAAAGAAGTTCTTGGGAGAATACTAGTCACCGTTGGCCTACAATGGTATTCTACCAAGTGCTGAAGCGTCGCTCGTACCAAGCTAGGAGAGTTAAAAACCTTTTGGGAAAAGATGAAGAGGAGTATTCCATAATCTTGACTATTGTGAACATAGAAGATAAAAAGGAGCAGAGTATAGAGGACAATCTGATAATCAGAGAATTCAAAGATATGCTTAAGGCGCCAGAAGGATTGTCGACAACTGGAAGTAACATGACATCTCAGCAAGTGTTTCTAATCGAGCAAAGTATCAGATAAAAGATTTGTTTGGAGAAAGGTTTTGTTCGATTTAGTTCTTTTCCATGGAGTGTACCCATGTCAGTGGTAAAGAAGAAGAACTAGAGTTTGTGGTTAAGTTTGACTATAGTTAATTAAAGGACCTGACCATCAAGGTCAAGTATCAAGTTTTAGAATTGAAGAGTGGTTAAGATCGGTCGAAAGTTGCAGTTTTATTTCAAGGACGTTCGATGGACGCTTCAAGATTTAGTAAATGTTGCTGCTGATAATTGGAAGTTAGATTCTTAAGAGAGTGAGTGTTAGAACAAAGAGTTTATGCGGATGTAGAAAAGAGTGCTACTATTACAGAATGGCCGTGTCCAATCTCTGTTTTTGAGATTCGAAGTTCTTTGGATTGACCAGTTACCATTAGAAAGTTGTTCAAGAGTTAGAAACCATATCAACTACTGAGCTGATCGACTGAGAATGGTTTTACCTTAGAATGGAGTAAAAGGATTGATGAAGTAAGTAATCAGCTAGAGGAAGTCTCTACGTCTACACATATCTTAGATTTTCATGAGCCTAACCAGCCATATACTATTGCATGGAGGTATTTTGTGTTGGCTTAGGTGAATGCTGATGAAATACGATAGGGTAATCGTCTACGTATCAAGAGAGCTAAACAAGCATAAAGTAAATATCGGATGCATGAGCTGGAGTTGGCTGCAGTTTTGTTGCAGATCAAATTTCGCAACTATTTCAGTATAGAGAAAGGATGCAAGGGTTCAATGATCAAAAAAGCCTACAAAAGCAAATGTAGTTGTATATGAATAGAGGAGAGTAAATTCCATGTCGATATTGAGAAAGGTCTCAAGAACATGAAGAAGAATTTGGCTGCCCTTATAAGGAGAGAGTGAAAAGTCTTGAAGGTTACAAGTAGTAAAAGCTTACTGCTTTCTATCTGAGGAACTTAGTTAAGGAACGAGAACTTAGGGAAAACTTAGCAGGAACAGAATGAAGATAATTTCAGTGGATGATAAGTGGAGTGTTATGTACACAAGGTTAGTTAGAAAAGACGTGGGAGAAGGAACCCAAGTCCTACCTGAAGTTAAGCATGAGAATTAGAAAATAGATGTTAAGTGAACCCTGAGGGAGATTTATGAATGAAAGAAAATGTATGACCATAGGGAAAAAGAAAATGCCAAGGTTGTTAAGATATCAGAGGATGTATCAATACATGAAGTCTGGAGTCGGTGTACAAGAGTACTCAATTGGTTAATAGAGCTTGAATAGACATACTTTATTGGATCCTTCGTTGATGGACAGAATAAAGAAATAAATAAGCAATGGAACCAGACTTGGCAATGGGAAAAATCTAGAGATTGAGTTGTTCAGAAGATTATGAAGAGTGTCTCAGATAGATTAGAGGTGCATAGAAGCGTAAGGGAATTTATTTTGGGAATGGGTGAATGTGTGTAATTGAGAGTAGCACTCTTGGTTTGGATCATGTTAGCGTGATTGATCGTGCATGTTCTTGTTTGATTGTTCCACGGTTAATCAAGTTGACATCGACAAGACCCGGCATGTTACCTTCACGTATGGCACATCACCTAACGTTCCATATTTCCATGTTGTGGATATAAGAGAAAGTCAGATAGGAAGATTTCAGAAGTGATGGTATTCAGATACTCAAGGCTGAAAAAAAGAAGAAGTATGTAAACCGCAGTTGACAATAGTTGTGTTGTAATAATGAATTTGGTTCTTCTTGAAAGTGGCTGCACAGAAAAGAAATGTTTGGTTTTGAAAAATTGAAAAATCAACAATCTGTTATTTTGTCAATACTGAGTTGTTGCTAGAGTTAAAGGTTAGCTGATGATCAGAGCTTCATTCATATAGGCGTAGGAAATCTGTGTGTCGATGTTGCGTAAGCCTATATCAGATCCAGTATGATGGAACTGTTGAAACCAGAAACTTGCAACCCAATCTAGCCTACCATAAAGGTCATGTGCTGATATATGAACGTTATATCAGAAGATTAGATAAGCGAAAAATTTCAAAGTTCAGATATTTTGAGAAAGTAATATAGAGTTGCTCTGACATGGAAAGACCGAGATAAATACAAGGATGATTATTCAGAACTCATTACCGAGGCTCTAGCCTCTAGTAAAGTGCGTACATTTATGTTTTAAGAATTCGGGGATGAATTCTTTTGAGGTGTGAAAAATGTAATAACTCTCACGGCCGGATTGGAATTCGGTAGAGAAAAATCTTGCTCGACAAGTTTGGCGTTGGTCCGACCAGAATTAAAATAAAATAGACTGGGTGAATCAATGTCTTGACGGGACTGTCTTGTGATCGAAAAACCTTCCGTTAAAAGCTCTGGTAGATTGTTAATTATTATAGTCAATTTTTATTCAAGCTGGACTAGTTTATCTGAGAGCTGGATGAGAATTAACGGACAAGATTTTTTTAGTCGAAAACTGTCCAAAGATTATCGACCAGCTTCATGAATGGTTCCTGACCAATCTTGTGCCTTTCACAAACCTGCCTGCTTGCTTCATTTAAATGATCATGTGATTGTCACAAGCTGCCTGCCTGCTTGGTTAATAAGTAAGTCATGTGTAAGTCACAAGCTACTTGCTTCAGGTGCTTGCAATTTTCTTCATATGAGGGAAAGGACAGCTGCTGAGAGTGATGAAACAGGTCACCACCTGTCCTCTTCCTGCCTTGCTTTGTGTAGAGTGAGACCCTCACCTGAAGTAACTTCCTCAGCCATTTAAATCCCTCTCCAGCTACTTGGCCGTCCATTACCACAACAAAAACCAGAGAAATATTTTTAGAGAAAATCAGTGAGAAAGAAGAGAAAAACTGATAGAAAAATTCGAGAAAATTCAGAAAACATCTTGGACAATTTTCTACCATCCTCTAGTTCAGTATTTTTTTGTGTGGAAGATCAGAAGGTGAGATATCCAGATTAAACCCTAGCTCTTGTTATATTTCTGATGTGAACCGAAGCTTGATGTCTCTTTGAAAACAATCCAGCGGTGAGATAATCTTAAAGAAGATGTCATGTCCCCGATCCTAAGTAGGATCATGGGAATAGGCCATTGTTCAAAGGGATGAATCAAACCGGTCTTAGGACCTTAGGGAAATGTTCCATGGCCTAACGAAGGAGGTTAAGTGCAGCGTACAGCTGGGACTTAACCCCATGGGTGATGTAATACGGATTTATGGACCCCAAAGGATTTGTGGCAGCTGGCCAAGGTTGAAAATAGCTGGTGGCCTTGGTACGGCAGCTTGGGAAGCTGAATGGGACTTGGGGGAAGCTTAGGAAGTGTATTGGGGAGCTCACGTGATGTTCAGTCAACTCGGGGAGCTGAGGGTCTAGGCTGGTAGGAACTAACTCAGTTCAGCTGGACAGTGTGGACAGTGAGGCAGTTGGGACTAGCTCGGGTGGTAATGGACCTACGATCTGACAATGCATGGATAGAATTACGGTAATGTTATTAAGGTGTTAATGTAGCAAAATATGCCTAAGGTGTGATTTAATTCGACCGAGGAACGGTTGAGGGAAAGGAAGAACCGTCCAGGACGGTTATGGACGAACGGGTGGGAAGTTACCACACGATCCTTTTCGCCCAAAACCAGTTACCTCTCTTCTCCGTTTAAATAAAAGAGTAAGGGGGTTTCTTCTGGACACGAAAAACTCTAAGGAAAACAGGGAACTCACACAGAAGGATATTTTAAAAAGAAAGAAAGACTTCTCGAGCACAGAGATGGCTTTCGGTGGTGGACGAACACCTTGGTGGGAAAAAACGGTTAGTGGGAAGGATCTATGTCAGAAATGGAATCCGGAGGCAAGAACAAAACCGCGGGAACTCCTGTACGCACACCTAAGGTCAGTGGTGCAATCACCTGACCGATAACCATTCCCCCGGTACGTCCGGAAGAGCCTACGGGTGGTGTTGATTGATTGCATCCGTTCAATTATTTGGTTTGGATTATTTCTTCTACATTTCTCTTATATTCTTTAAGTATTTTAGTATAAGGTTTTGAGTGGGAAATAGAGTCTAAATTGGGAATTGGGTAGTTGATCCGATAGATGGCCCAGGAGGGCTACCCGGATGGAACTATAAGTCGATTAAAGGTTTTATTGGGGAAACCCTTTAGACTCGATTGATTACTGGATTCTAACCCGTGATATGATAGCCTAAGAGGGTTCTGGTCATAAACTAATAGGGGTTAATAAGGCTTAGATGGATTTATAGCAAAAGGAAATGAACCTTCATGCATAGATGATTTGTTAGGATATCAGTTGTCTTTATCAAGTTATTGTTTGCTGCATGACACAGGGACTGTGGATTATCGTGGTAAGACCAAGAAGCCGTGAAGACTCAAGCCAAGAAGTGGTGTGTGGTGTAGGAATATACCTTATTTTATTATGATCGATGTAATAGCCTAGTATGCAACTTATACTTATGTATCGAATCTTTATTGGCATAAATAAAGGTCAATTTCATTTTATTCAGAATGGATCAAGTGATCATAGTGAAGAACACATATATGATTTTCTAGTCTAATAACATCACAATAGAGAAAAGGACTCGGATAAGGAAACAATTCACAGGAACACTTGGTAAATAATTGTATGGAACCATAAATGGGTAGTTAAGACCTAGGGAACTCTATAACGAAATGAATTGTTTTTAGACGTAGGATTTGTGTCTTACAAGTTGGTATCAGAGCATGCTTGATTCTAGGCTAGTAGGTTATGGGTAAACCACCACACATCCGGCTGGGTCTCACAGTAATTAAGGTCTCTTGTAGTTTAGCCTAAGATTAATTGTTGTGTCTGAAAATTGTTGTTTACATGACTTTTAAAATCCGTTGGGTGGAAAAAGCAAAATAGGGAGATCTAAGAAGGGAAAGGATATGTCTGCGACATTGGAAGTAGGAACCACGAAATGGGTGGATCCAACCACATTGACGGCAACCAATGTGAATTTAGGTGACAAAGAGGAAGAAATGCTACATGAGTATGTTAACCCCATAGAAACCGGAGTGGGAGGGGATGAAGAACCGCAGGTTCAACAAGGGGATCGAGAGTTCACTAGTGCTAGGCAGCATGCGGGTCAGGAAGAGGGTATGAACGGAGGTTCTGAGGTTAATAGGGAAGGCTTGCCCAATCAGGCAGTACACCCCACCATGATGGAAATTGTGAATGCAATGAAGGCAGCCATGGAGCAAATGACCGCATTGGTGCAAACCTTCACTCCTACTGTGAATCCATCAGTGGGTCAGTCATCTAGGCTGCCTACTACCGTTCCTTTGGCGGAGGGATGAGGGGGAAATGCTATCGATGTGGTTGTGTTGGACTCTCCAACGGTTAGAACCACAAGGAAGGTGGCCTGCCTGAGTGTTCTGGAACACATATTACGTTTGGGGACCAAGCATATCTCGGGCAGCATTGATCCCATTTAAGCTGATGAGTGGAGGAGCCGGCTGGTTAGAAACTTCAATTCAACCAGATGCCCTGAGGACTACAAGAGAGACATCGCCTTTCATTTCTTGGAGGGAGATGCACATAACTGGTGGCTAGCCCTAGACAAACGTACCAATGGAAGCATAAGGAGCTTCAATGACCTTGAGGTTGAGTTCAACAGGAAATACATTCCTGCTGAAGCATGGGAAAGATTGGAGTCCAGGTTCCTGGATTTGGTTCAAGGTGGAAGGACGGTAAGAGAGTACGAGCAAGAATTCAATCGGTTGAGGGGATTTGTTGGAAGGGAATTGGAGGATGAAGCGGTACAAGTGAGACATTTCCTTCAAGGTTTAAGGGTCGAGTTAAGGACTCATTGCTCAGTTCGTACTTTCCATTCAGTGTCGGAACTGGTGGAGAGGATGGCAATGTTGGAGAGTAACTTGGATGAGGAGGCAAGGGTCAAGGCTAAAACTCATTCTGCCTTGACCAGCAAGAACAATGATCGCAAGAGGAAATGGGACCAAAGGGAAGAGGGCAAAACCCCAAGTGTCCGTACTGATTGCAACAAATGTGGACGATATCATGGGGGTGAGTGTTGGAAGACCTTAGGAGTCTGCACTAGGTGTGCTAGCAAGGACCATGCGGCTAGAGATTGTTCTCGACCAGAACCTGGTCAGGCCAAAATGGCCAGGACCGATGCTAGGTCTTGTTATCTCTGTGGCAAGTCTGGTCACATTCAAAGGGATTTTCCTAGGCACCAATCTGATCAGAAGAAGGATCGTGGTGAGACTTGAAAGCCTGGCCACGCAAGGGTCAAACTGCTACACCTAGAGTGTATGAATTCTCAAAGGAGTCTGGTGAGGCTATCTCCGTTAAGGCGATCACTGGTATGAATCATTCTGAATTACTTCCGTATAAATTAATTTATGCATTGCATACATGGAACATAGAAACGGGTTGGAACTTAGTTTAGAGAACTATTGTAGGGACCCTGGTTATTGGTGGTGTACAAACACATGTATTATTTGATTCCAGAGCTACATATAGTTTTGTGAGTCCGGAAATAATTGGAAAAGGGGAGTTCTTAACGGGAACTGGAGAATGTTTGGGCATTGTGAATGCTGCTGGAGGACAAGTGATGCATTCATTAGGGCTCGTAGAAAACATCTCAGTGATGATCCAAGACAGGAACATGACTGTGGATCTTATTGTGGTCCACCTAAGAAATCATGAAGCTATATTAGGAATAGACTGGCTTGGAAAATACCGGGCCACCTTGGAATGTCACCGAGGAAGGGTGCAGTTTAAGAGTGGTGATGTGTTGATTAGATTCCAAGGAATTAGACAAACTCCGGGGACTTTAGTGGTTTCAGCAATCCAAGCAGAGAGGATGCTTCAAAAGGTTTGTGAGGCTTACTTGGCCACAATCACCACTACGAAGGTTGGTAACCTAGCTGGGATTCAACAGGTATCTGAGTTTTAAGATGTATTTCAGACACCTAAGGGCATACCCCCTGATAGGTCTGATCCCTTCACAATAGAACAAGAACCAGACACGAACCCGTTGTCCAAAGTCCATATCGAATGGCTCCAGCTGAAATGACTGAGCTCAAGAAGCAATTAGAAGAATTGCTGGACAAGGGCTTTATAAGGCCAAGTAGTTCACCCTGGTGAGCACCAGTCCTCTTTGTGAAAAATAAGGATGGTAGCTTCAGGTTGTGTATAGACTACCGTGGGTTGAATAGGGTGACAGTGAAGAACAAGTACCCATTGGCCATAATTGAAGCGTTGTTGGATCAACTGAAAGGAGCCAAATGGTTCTCAAAAATTGACTTGGCTTCTGGTTATCACCAGATTCCAATACAACCCAATGATATAAGGAAGACATCATTCAGAACAAGGTATGACCATTACGAGTTTGTGGTCATGCCATTTGGTATTACTAATTCACCAGCTGTGTTTATGAAAATGATGAACCGCATTTTCAGAGATTTCTTGGATGAATTTGTGATCATCTTTATAGATCATATCCTTATCTATTCGAAGGACGAGGAGTCTCATGAGAAACATTTAAGGGCGGTACTTGAAAGGTTAAGAGGCCATACACTCTTTGCCAAACTCAGAAAATGAAGTTTCTGGCAAAGAAGTATAGGTTTCTTAGGCCATATTGTGTCTGACCAAGGAGTGATGGTCGACCCGAAGAAAATTAGGACGGTACAAGAGTGGCCACGACCTAAGAATGCTACGGAAGTGAGGAGTTTCTTGAGGCTTGCTGGTTACTACAGGAAGTTCGTAAAGGGCTTTGCAAGTCTAGCTCAACCCATGGCCAAGTTGACTGGAAAGGAAGTGACATTTGTATGGACGGATGAGTGTGAGAATTGCTTCTCAAAACTCAAGGATATGCTCACTACCACACCAGTTTTGGCCTTACCAGAGGCTGGCCAACCCTATATGGTCTACACTGATGCCTCCATCACGGGTTTGGGTGTGTCCTGACCCAACATGGGAAGGTCATTGCCTATGCCTCTATGCAATTAAGTAAACATGAAGGCAATTACCCCACACACGATATAGAGATGGCCGCAGAGGTATTTGCCTTAAAGATTTGGAGATCTTATTTGTATGGGGCTAAGGTTCAGATACTCACTGACCACAAAAGTCTTAAATACATATTCAATCAAACCTAGTTGAATTTGAGACAAAGGAGGTGGGTTGAACTTATGGCAGATTATGATCTAGACATAGCCTATCATCTGGGAAAGGCAAATATAGTGGCTGATGCTTTGAGTTGAAGAAGGGCAGATGTGTCAGCCGAGAGGGAACTAAAAGAGTTGGGGTGCATGGTTAGGGCCTTACGCTTGGAAACTCTGCCGGGAGTGGACGAGCCTTTGGGTTTGCAGGCTGTGACCCAGTTTGATCTACTTACAAGGATTCAAAAAGCACAAAGGTTGGATGAGAACCTAAACAAAGTGTCTCTGAATGACAAAACCGAAAACTAGACATCTAGTAATGGGACCATATTGGTTCATGGGCGCATATGTGTACCGAATTTTAAGGGACTCAAATAGGAGACTATGAAAGAAGCTCATTCTCGAGATTCTCCATTCATCCTGCTTTGAACAAGATGTACAAAGATTTGAAAAGGTACTATCACTAGGTGAGAATGAAGAGGGACATAGCAGAGTGGGTGGCTAAATGTTCTGCTTGCCAACTCATCAAGGTTGAGCATCAAGTACCAAGTGGGTTGCTACAAAACCTACCAATTCCAGAATGGAAGTGGGATCACATTACCATGGATTTTGTGACCGGATTTCCCATCTCACGGACCAAGAAGGATGCTGTGTGGGTGGTAGTCAACCGATTGACCAAATCAGCAAACTTCTTAGCTATTAAGAAGTCATATGGAGTTGAGAAGATTGCGTAAGTACATTGATGAGATAGTTCGTTTACATGGAGTGCCAGCAAGAATAGTTTCAGATAGGGACTCTAGGTTCACATCCTACTTCTGGAAGGCTTTCCAAAAATCCTTAGGAATGAGGGTAAACATTAGTACTGCCTATCATCCACAAACGGATGGGAAATCTGAACGAACTATCCAAACCTTAGAGGACATGTTGAGAGCTTGTGTGTTGGATTGGGGGGATATATGGGAAAGGCATCCGCCTTTAGTGGAATTTGCATACAATAATAGCTTCCACACAAGCATTGGCATGTCACCATATGAAGCTTTATATGGGAGGCCTTGTAGGCCACCCTTATGCTGGACCCAAGTTGGGGAGAGGATCATGTTTGGCCCGGAGATTGTGGAAGACACCACTGAAAAAATAAGGTTTCTAAAGAGCAAAATGAAGGAAGCACAATATATGCATAAGAGTTATGCCGACAAACGCAGGAAACATTTGGAGTTCCAAGTCACTGACTTGGTCTACCTAAAGATGATTACCCTTAAGGGCCGAACCAGAATTTCTGGTCGAAGGAAACTAGACCCTAGGTATTTGGGTCCATTCAAGGTGATAGAAAAGGATGGGGCAGTAGCATATAAATTTGATTTGCCCTCAAAAAGGGAAGCGTTTCACAAGGTATTTCATGTGCCACAACTCCGGAAATGTCGAATGGATAGAGACCTCATCCTACCAGAGATTCCACGAGATCTCAAGAAGAACCTAACACTAGAAGCAAGGCCAGTAAGGGTGATAGACAGGATGAGATAGCAACAAGGAAGAAGACAACGCAAATGGTCATGGTCATTTGGGATTGCAATGGTAGGGAAGAGACAACTAAGGAAATAGAAAACAAAATGAGAGCTGATTTCCTCCAAATGGTTTAAGCAGTTTATGGAAGAAGGATATGATGTTCGGATTCGAGGACGAATCCATTTCAAGTGGGGCAGACTTGTCATGTCCCCGAACCTAAGTAGGATCATGGGACTAGGCCATGGTTCAAAGGGATGAATCAAACCGCTCTTAGGACCTTAGGGAAGTGTTCCATGGCCTAACGAAGGAGGTTAAGTGCACCAGACAGCTGGGACTTAACCCCATGGGTGATGTAATACGGATTTATGGACCCCAAACGATTTGTGGCAGCTGGCCAAGCTCGAAAATACCTGGTGGCCTTGGCACGGAAGCTTGGGCAGCTGAATGGGACTTGGGGGAAGCTCAGGAAGTGTACTGGGAGCTCAGGTGATTTTCAGTCAGCTCGGGGAGCTGAGGTTCTAGCTCAGTAAGCTCAGGCTGGTAGGAACTAGCTCAGTTCAGTGGACAGTGAGGCAGTTGGGACTAGCTCGGGTGGTTATGGACCTACGGTCTGACAATGCATGGATAGGATTACGGTGATGTTATTAAGGTATTAATGTAGCAAAATATGCCTATGGTTTGATTTAATTCGACTGAGGAACGCTTGTGGGGAAGGAAGGACCGTCCGGGACGGTTATGGACAAACGGGTGGGAAGTTACCACACGCGCCTTTTCGCCAAAAAATGGTTACCGCTCTTCTCCGTTTAAATAAACGAGTAAGGGGGTTTCTTATAGACACGAAAAAATCTAAGGAAAACAGAGAACTAACACAGAAGGAGATTTTAAAAAGAAAGAAAGAATTCTCGAGCAAAGAGAGGGCTTACGATGGTGGACGAACACCTTGGTGGGAAATATGGTTTGTGGGAAGGATCTATACGTCGATTAGAAGTTTTCTTAGGGAAACCCTTTAGACTCGATTGATTACTGGATTCTAACCCTTGATATGATAGCCTAAGAGGGCTCTGGTCATTAATGAATATGGGTTAATAGGGATTTGATGGATTTATAGCAAAGGGAAATGAACCTTCATGCATAGATGATTTGTTAGGATATCGGTTGTCTTGATCAAGTTATTGTTTGTTGCATGACACATGGACTGAGGATGATCGTGGTAAGAGCAAGAAGCCATGAAGGCTCAAGCCAAGAAGTGGTGTGTGGTGTACGAATAGACCTTATTTTATTATGATCGATGTAATAGCCTAGTGTGCAACTTATACTTATGTATCGAATCTTTATTGGCATCAATAAAGTTCTATTTTATTCAGAATGGATCGAATGATCATAGTGAAGAACACATATATGATTTTCTAGTCTAATAACCTCACAATAGAGAAAAGGACTCGGATAAGGAAAGAATTCGCATGAACACTTGGTAAATAATTGTATGGAACTATAAATGGGAAGTTAAGACCTAGGCAACTCTATTACGAAAATAATTGTTTTTAGACTTAGGATTTGGGTCTTACAGAAGAGAACCATTTGAGTCTATCTAACAGCTTGAATTTTGGGTAAGCTTCAACAATATTTGGTCAGTACTGGTTCTTGTTTAGCTTAAGTCTTGGTCGGATTAGTTGTTTAAGTTGTTTTACGGCTCAGTCTTGTTTAGTTTTGGTTTGGATATATCTCTTTGACCCGCTAGCTAAACTGATGTGAGCTGATCAGACCTAATCTGAACTGAACTTATCTTGTCCTGAATCCAACTTGTCTGAACCGAGATGATCTGATCTAGGTTGAGTAGAACCGAGCTTGAACTAAATTGATTTAAGTTGTTTAGCTTGAACCAAACTGTTGGATTAGTGATGTTTGGAACCAAACAGATTTGAACTGACCAAGCTTAGTGAAATCTTTAGACTTGAACTATTTTGTTGGACTGGCGATCTTATGATCCGAACTGTTCTATTGTAGGAGAGTAGATGAGTGAAGACTTAAGTATCCATTTGATCCCATCCATTGAACTGTGTACTCTCAGTACTTGGTTGAGGAGTTAAGATAGCAGTCCAGTCGATCCTTGGAGCCATTTAGTCTCCTGGTTTGAATTCAGATGGTCAAGGAGAGTGGTAAGATCAGCCGGACTCGTCCATGTGATCGATCTGAATCAGAAGTGTATCGGAAGTGGAGTGTGATTAGCTTGATCTGGTGTCTAGCCTTCCTTAGCCAATCTCATGGATTCAAATGTGAGTATAGATAGATGTTGATGAGTTATGAATGAGTATTACTTGATTGCATACTTAATAATGCTGACTGATAAGCAAAGTATTTTAATCTATATTGAAATATGAAGTGTTTACCTTGTGTAACCACTTAAGGATTATTATGAATTATTCTTTGAGGTATATCCTAAGCCTTAGTGCTTGTTCTAAAGTACTAATATATATATGCATATTATTAAGTATATTAATATTAATCATGTCAAGTCTAATCATATTCACTCTCCCTAAAATCCCTGCATTACCGTGACTTGTCTTGCGAATGGAACAATGTCATGAAGACACGATGATGGGGTAGCACCCTGGACGCCGTGTACTGCATGACGATGCAGTCTCGAATGTTCATAAGGATATTCGAGGATAATGGTATTGCTAACTCACTAGGGTCGGTTAACCTTTTTTGTTTATCGGGTCTAGTATATATATTGTATTTATATATGAGTGATGGGCGAGTGACATGGAGGTGATGTTTAAGATATGATTCAAATCGATGGAATGATAGGCCTTATATCTATATTTATAATAATTATGGAATAAATTTCCACTGCTCGGGATACTATTGATATGTGTTGGTGGTGCAGGATTAGACTCACTGAGTAAACTAGTTACTCATGACTCATTTGTGATGCAGGTAACTAGTAGGCGGAAGACCATTAATCTAGGAACGGAAGAAACAACATTAACCAGCGGTATTTTTATTATGCTTGCAAAGTAGTTTGGATAGATCTTATGTATAAAGTTTGTTGGGCGAAAACCTCCAGGTTAATCCTTAACATTTTGTAAGATGCTTTTGAAAGAATATTATTCAATGTATTAAAGAATGTTTCTTTAAGTACGAGTTCTATATGATATAAGTCCTTGTCCGGACGAACTAACTATTGGGTGTTACTCAGTCGAGTTGAAAAGCCTCGGGTTGTACCTAATAGGATATGTGTACTTAGGCGATTAGCCTAAGGTACCTGGATCTATTCCCAGAACTCTGGGTTAATTATCTTTGTACACATTGTGGATTCTCGCTTTGGTTTAAGTTACTAGTGATTGTTTGTGCATGTTCTTGTTTGATTCTTGCACGACCGATCGAATCAACTTGTACTTAGACCAGATCGGGGGTGTCACACATAATGTCTGGAGAAGGGGTCTCGGTTGACCCAGAGAAGATCAAGTGCATACATGAATTCCCACAACCCAAGAATGCTACTGAGGTTAGGAGCTTCTTAGGGTTTGTCGGCTACTACCGAAACTTTTTCATAGGATTTGCCAGTTTGGCCCAACCTATTACGCAACTGACTGGTAAGGATGTGAAGTTTGCATGGTCAGAAGAATGCGAGAAATGTTTCTCTGCTTTAAAGGCCACACTAACTAGTGCACCTGTTCTTGTGTTTCCGGAGGTAGACCAACCATATGTAGTGTACACAGACGTGTCCATAACCGGATTAGGCTGTGTACTGACTCAACATGGGAAGGTCCTAGCCTACGCCTCTAGGCAACTGAGGAAGCTTGAGGTAACCTATTCAACCCACGATTTGGAAATGGCTGCGGTAGTGTTTTCCCTAAAGATTTGGCGATCATATTTGTATGGTACCAAGGTACAGATCCTAACCGACCACAAAGTCCTCAAGTACATATTCACTCTGCCTGAGTTGAATTTGAGGCAGAGGCCATGGATGGACTTTGTGCCCGACTATGATCTAGATACGGCTTACCATCCAGGCAAGGCTACCCTTGTAGCGGATGCTTTGTTTCGGAAGAGAGCCGAGGTGTCAGCTGAAAAGAAAGTAGAGAAATTGGAAGGGATGGTTCGGGCACTACATCTAAACATATTGGCTAGCGAGGATGAGCTATTGGATTTGGAGGCTGTGCACCAAATCGATCTGCTAACCAGGATAAAACAGACACAAGGCTTGGATGAGAATTTACAGAAGGTTGCTCATAACGATAAGACAAAATATCAAATCACCAAGGATGGAACCATATTGGTCCATGGCCGAATAACTGTTCCGAGTGATAGAGAATTGAAGGAGGAAATTATGAGGCAAGCTCATAAATCTAAATTCTCAGTACACCCGGGATATAATAAGATGTACCGTGACATGAAGATGTGTTACCATTGGAAACGGATGACAGCTGATGTTGCCGAGTATGTGGCTAAATGCCCAACTTGTCAATTGGTAAAAGCTGAACATCAAGTACCAAGTGGGTTACTTCAGAACTTTCCCATTTCAGAATGGAAATGGGATCACATCACAGGATTTTGTAACCGGGTTTCCTACGAACAGGAACCGAAAGGATGCGGTTTGGGTAGTGGTTGATCGGCTGACTAAGTCGGCACACTTCCTTGCCATCCGAAAATCGGATGGTGTGGCCCGGATTGTACAAAAGTACATGGATGAAATTGTACTCTGCGCGGAGTGATGGCTAGTATTGTGTAAGACCGGGACCCAAGGTTCACTTCTTATTTTTGGAAGGCTTTCCAAAAAGCTTTAGGAACAAGAGTGGACATGAGGAATGCATATCATACACAAACAGATGGCCAATCCGAGAGGACTATCCAGACACTTGAAGAAATGTTAAGGGCTTGTGTCCTAGACTGGGGTGATACTTGGGAGAAACATTTACCCTTGGTGGAATTTGCTTACAACAACAGTTTTCACACAAGTATTAGCATGTCGCCTTATGAGGCATTATATGGGGGGCCATGCAGGACACCTCTATGATGGATGCAAGTGGGGGGAGCGCAGCATGTTAGGTCCTAAGATTGTAGAAGAGACGACCAATAAGATTAAGTTCTTATTGAAAAAGATGAAGGAAGCACAAGATCGCCAAAAGAGTTATGCGGATAGGAGAAGGAAACACATTGAGTTTGAGATTGATGACATGGTCTACCTTAAAATGATTACCTTTAAGGGAAGGACAAGGGTTTCTGGAAGGAAGAAATTCAATCCAAGGTACTTGGGTACTTTCCGAATCATCGAGAGAGTTGGTTTGGTGGCTTACAAACTGAACCTACCAACGGAGATGGATGTGTTCCATAATGTATTCCATGTATCCCAACTAAGGAAATTCCTTACCAATCAAGATGTGGTAATGTCGTAGATACCTCCTGACCTAGGGACCAATCTCACTTTAGAAACTAGGCCAATTCAGATTATAGACGGGATCAAAAAGCAATGAGAAAGAAGACTATCCAAATGGTAAAAGTTGTTTGGGGTTGCAACGGACGAGAAGAGACCACATGGGAAACAGAGGAGATGATGATGGCTGAGTTTCCACAATGGTATGAGCAATTCATGACAGAGATTGGACTTGGACCGGATTTGAGGACGAATCCATTTCAAGTGGGGGAGACTTGTCATGTCCCCGATCCTAAGTAGGATGCTTGGGCTCGGCCATAATGCGGGGAGATACACTGATCAGGTCACAAGATCTAGAGACAAGCGTATCATGGATGAGTAAGTAGGTTAAGGGCATCAGATGGCTGAGACTTAACCAAAACAAGGTATAGGCGAGGGAAAGAGAGCTGGACGAGTGTTAAGGCAGTTGGACAAGTGTTGTGGTAGCTGGACGAGTGGTATGGCAGCTGGGAGATACGGTAAACTAGTTCGAACAGCTAGGTGAAGTGTGGTGCAGCTCAGTGTATCTTACTGAAGTTTGAGTCAGCTCCACTAGCTGGAGTACTAGCTCACTCAGATGGGATAACTAGCAATCAGCTCATCTCAACTAGGTGGAGTGTTCAGGTCATGGGTGATGGCCTCGGGTCATAGGTGGTTATGGGTCCGGGCTTGGTAGTCCAGGATGCCGATGGTCTGTGGGTCGTGGCAAATGGGTCAGACACATGGGAAAGCATGGTGGGCTTGAAATCGATCAGCCCAAAAGCAAGGAGAGAAGTTGGGGGCTGTTACTAGACGAAAGGGTGGGAAGGAAGCAGTTCCACCCATTCGCCCAACCGCTCGCATCCGTTCGCCCAAGGGGGCAGTTTGCGAGTTCCTCTCTATAAATAGAGGGCTCTGGTGTTGAAAATGGTACCATTCGACAGAGGAAAATCTCTGGAGAAATAGAGAGAAGTAAATAATGAAAGAAAGGGGGGGGTTGTGGAAGATCAAGAAATCGATTTTGGTGGTATCTATCCGTACCGATGTGGATACTGAATGTGTGTGTGTGAAATTTTGTAAAGATGGTGATCAAGCAAAAGGAGAAAGTTACGGAGAAGGGCGTGAGTACACCCGAACGAACGCCCAAGGTGAGTAGTGTGATCCAAACCATCCTCCCTTAGCCATGGTAGAATTACAGTATGGGCTTGGGAGGATTACGTTCATCTATTCTCTTTTCTTGCTTGATCGTTTCTTGTATTCATATGCGGTCAAGTAGGATGTTCTTATACATGGGATTAGGAACCAAGGCCTATGGCCGGTTGGTTAGTAACTTTCCACCATCGGTTGGATTTTTCTTGTGGTCGAATGTTAAGATATTGGTATAGATAAGTTCTAGGAAATAATGATAAGGAACCGAACCATGCATGTATAGAATGCCTCTGTCAGGTTCTCGGTTATTGATACATATGTCACTGTTATGATCGTATGGTTTCAGGTTCTGACAAGGAACGTGTTAAGGATAAGGAGCCGTGAAGACCTTGGCCATGATGGATGTGTGATATTAAGATAGAATGGAATTTCCGAACTTATTTTAGCCAAATGTGCAACTGAACCTATGTATGAATCTTATGTTTATATTTATACAATGAATGTTTTCTCTCTATATTTCTAGTTAATTATTTTATAGTTTAGATGAACCTAAAGTGGCTTAGAAATAACTTAGAATTAATCGAATAACTTAGATGTATAGGTAAGATTGTGGACTGTTTGGATTGAGGAATCCATGTTCGGGTCTTACAAATCACATGACGGGGAACATGGATTTCTTCTTGAGTTTGAATCAAAATACAAAGGAATTTTAAAATTTTGTGATGATTCTTTTGTTCACATTGTAGGAAAGTACACGATTAATTTCGAGTGAAATACTGAAGATAGATGGCACTCAAATATATTTACTACATACCGAACTAAAGCATAACATATTGAGTCTTGGAGAAGCAATAGAGAACAAATGTGAAATTGACAAGAAAGAAGATTATTTAACACTGAAAGACTCTTGTGGAATGTTGTTGGTACGAGTCACAAGATCATCAAACTGCCTTTACGATACTCGAATAGAGATTACCTATCACAATTTTACATGTTTGAGGCGAAGAAGCTACATTGAGGTGGCATGTTCGAATAGGACATATAAGCTATGGTGTTATGAACAACATGGTAAAAAGA
The DNA here is from genome assembly GCA_905132885.1 of Moricandia moricandioides. Taxonomy (NCBI): domain Eukaryota; kingdom Viridiplantae; phylum Streptophyta; class Magnoliopsida; order Brassicales; family Brassicaceae; genus Moricandia; species Moricandia moricandioides. The sequence goes on from CAJHQQ010000260.1 coordinate 111,462, forward strand.
GATGGTTGTAGCAATGCCGAATGTAACAAATGAGTAGTGTGTGTGACACATGTTAGCTGAAAAACAAATTAGACACTCTTTCCCGACTAAGATCAAGTTTGTGCGACAAAGCCATTGGAACTAATATATGGAGATTTGTGTGGACCAATCACACCACCAACTCCAGAAAACAATCGATTTGTCTTTTTCCTAATAGATTATAAGTCTTTTTCCTAATAGATTACTTCTTCAGATACATGTGGACCATACTATTGAAGGAGAAAAGTGAGCCATCTGATCGCTTCAAAAATTTAAGGATGGCATTGAAAAGCAAACCGGGTCAACCATTAAAACATTTTGCACCAATAGAGGAGGAGAGTTTACCTCAGCTGATTTTAATCTATTTTGTGAATAAAATGGAGTAACAAGGCATCTAACGGCGCCTTACACACCGAAGCAAAATGGTGTGTCTAATGGAGAAACCGCACTTTAAGCTGACAAGAAGTATGCTTAAATCAAAGAACATGTCAAACTATTATAGGGATAAGCTGTAAGACATCTAACTTACCACATCAAAAGAGTTCCTAGAAAAATCTTTAGAGGATTAAAACCCCTACGAGTGTCTAACATCCAAGAAACCAAAAATCAAACACTTGAGAATTTTTGGTTGTGTTGCTAATGCAACAATCGTTGGAACTCACCTAAGGAAGTTGGATCAGAGATCAAAGAGTGTGAATAATCTTGGAACACAGTCAGGTTCCAAATCTTATAGATTCTATGATCCAGTCCCAGGAAAGGTGATGATAAGAAGATATGTGATCTTCAACGAGAAAAAATCTTGGAATTTGTCATCTACAGCAAACCAAACAGTTTGTGAACCAAGTATGCTTAAGTATCCACATGACAGTTAAATAGAGGATGGTAATGAATATGACAATGATCATGATCAAGATCAAGAACCTATAAACCAAGATGAGGAAGAAGAAGATAACACTGGTCACAATGAAAACCAAGATGGTGGTGGTCAGCCGGTAGTAAGAAGACATGGTCGCACCATAAGAAAAACAATGTATCTCGATAATCATGTTTTACTTGCCGATCAAGAAAGTGAAATGCTCTTACTCATAGTAGATGGTGAGCCGGAGAACTTTATTGAAGTCGAACCCCTAGAGCATGGAATATCAAGCTCGATATAGTTCTAATGGTGATGAACTTCAAGAAGTGCACAAAGAAAACCTCAATGTTTTGCAAGATTGAAGAAGGAGATTTTTTTTTGCTATTGTCTATTTATGTTGATGACCTCTTTGTAGCATGAACTTCTCTTAAAGTGATTAATCAATTCAAAGAAGAGATGATAAGGAATTTTGAGATGTCTGATCTACGAAAATTAATATATTATCTTGGCATAGATGTGATTCAAAGAGCAGATGTGATTAAGATAAAACAAGAAAGATATGCTCAAGGAATTCTTGCAGACACAAAGATGGAAGAATGTAACATGACTCATGTACTAATGGAGTCAAATTTTAAGATATCAAAATCTGAAGACAAACTAGAGATAAATCCTACATAATAAAAAAGAACCATATGATGTCTAAGGTGTCTACTTCACAAAAGACAACACCTATGTTTTGCAGTTGGTGTTCTAAGTCGTTATATTCAAAAACCAAGAGAGTCTCCCACACAAGCTATGAAGCATATATTAACGTATGTAAGAGGAAATACGAACTAGGTTATTTTCTTCTAAAGGGATGGGTCAACGAAGGTCATTGGATATAATGATAGCAGTCATAATGTCGATGATGGAAGAAGCACCTCATGACATGTATTTTATTTTGGCCCATATTTGATCACTTGAATGTCACAAAAGCAGCCTACATTTGTGTTGTCATCAGGCAAAGCTTAGTTCATGGCAGCAACAAAAGCCTCAAAGAAAGAAATATGGCTTAAGGAATTTTTGCGTGAGATACTACATGAAGAAGGTGACAAGGTCATACTTAGAATTGATGAAAAATTGGCCATATCTCTTACTAAGAATCCAGTTTTCAAGGAAGGAGAAAACACATGCTTTTGAAATGCCACTTCATTCGTGAGTGTGTGGAGAATGGGAAAATCGAAGTAGAAAATGTTCCAAGAGTATAGCATAAGGCGGGCATCCTTCCCAATACGATCACGAGGATTAATTTCAAGGAAATGAATAGCTGAATCTGAGTTCAAAAAATCTTTCTATAGTTCCAGTTGTAATTATGGGGAAGAATGTTGGATAATTCCAAGACTTTTGGAAGATCAAGATATGTTTATGAAATGTAGATAAGTTCTTGTGTTATCATATTCCATATAGAATAAGGAAATATAACAACTTTTCTTATTGCTTTAGTTTTGAGAGGTTTCTAAAAAAATAAGAAAAGTTGTTCTTTATATTTTTGTTTACGATTTGAGAGTTTGACATATGATTGAGGATAAAGAGGGGTGGTAGCCATTTCTACTAGTTATTTCAAGAGTATTTTTTAATAATCAAATCCAAAAGTGATAGAAGAAGCTTTATCAAATATTACTACGACAATCACACTTAGAGAACTTAGAGAACTCTACCTCATCTGCAACAAGGTCTAGTATAATGATCTAAAGATCTAGAGATCTGGATCTGGAAATGGGAATATGGATCTGAGAAAATAAAAAAGCTTCCAATCAACACACCACCACCACCATCTTACGCAATCTCCGCGAGGAGAGAGAGAGATCGCAACGAGGTGTGAGAGAGATATAGAGAGAGAGATATAGAGAGAGAGATAGATCTTCACGGCTAGGGCTTTCGTCTCCCGAGAATTCTCTGCAAAGGTTTCCGATGGGTGGAAAGACAAGGGGGCTGCCTCTCTTTATAAGAGAAGGGGGAGAACCCTAGGTCTTAACCCGTATGGGTCGTAGACAAGGCTTTTCTCCGTAAAATATTTTGGGCCCAAGTGTGGGATGTTACAGAAATGATAAGGGGAAACATCCGGGAGATTTGGTTTCGACTTTGTTTTCTTCTCCGGGGGTAACTTTGTCACTGAGAAGCATTTTCGATGAAAGTCTGTGTATGCCAGAGGCAGATTAGAGATGAGCTCTTGAAGACGGTGAAAGTGGCGCTGCTGTGCTTGCAAGCGAGTCCACAGTTTGGGCGAACGATGATGATTGTCACGCCCGCCTCTTATTTAACCAAGACAGAATGTAATTACACTGCCTTCACCAAAAAGAAACACTTAAAAAGTCCAACCTAAATATTATTCCCAATAACAAACAAGGATACATGAGACAACACCACCTAAATCAGTACCCGCGTTCCTCATGTTGTGGTGTGAGAACGCACTAAGTACATCGTTACCTGGGAGTTCAACACAGTCACGCAATCACGTTACTGACACTGGTTCAGGCGTGATCCGCCACCAAGTTCTCAACAACACACATGCACCCCGCATTCCCTCTCCGGTGAAGAATCATTCATTTTCACGCCGTCGCCATGTGATCCAGTCAAGAAACAATGCAATGCCTGAGAGGTACGTACATCCACCACGTTGTACCGGCACACATAGGCCTTAAGCCTTTCTCTAACTCATATACACCACCCACACATGCCATAACCCAAATCAATACAATGTTTACATACAATCCTTAAACATCAATCAATCAGGTTTTGACAACTGACAGCGTGCGGGTTACGGTTTATGTTCCTAAATATGCAATCTATCAAATTAACCCTACGAACTACGCTTGCCAAGAGAGGCCAAATTGCAGTAATTAGGGATCAAATCCACAGAGAGCGAGGGCACACAATATAGTTATTATAATTCATATGGTTAATCTTGGTAAACTATAAATAGAGTTTTTAATTGTAAGTCTAACAGGGATAAGAAAATATCTAAAATACTAAGTGTATGCAAATATGGAAAAGCGATTGATCTAGGGTTTCTGGCAAGTGAATTATAATGGATAGGATGAAGGGAATTATTAATATGCGAGAACAATAACTGTTAAGTAGTCTAACCCCCTCTTGTACTAACTCTCGTAGCGGACATATAAGTGTAATGTCGATTGACAGTCAAAGCCTAGGGTCGATCGACGCTAATCGGACATGAAGTTCGTTCACTATGCTAATTAGACCAGCTCTCGCATGTATCTAAGAACCTAGCTCAATTGAATCAATTCTGGCACATAACCTACTCTCGTAGTTTTCCATGTCCTAAGTTCAGGTTTCGAGTTAGCTACTCTAGAATGTAAGCATTAAACATAATTCCAAAGATTCATATTGCTTCATCCTAGCAATTCTATTTTGGGGCTAATTCATTAGTACTATTAATAACCCTCAATCTAACAAGTGAATTACTCAGACACAGTAAAAGAAAACATGATGAAATGAATAATATAATGCATAAAATAATAAATGGTGTTACAATACAAATCTCTAAAGGAGTTTAGATCTTCTCCCCAAAACTACTAATGCAAGAAAACTAAAAACTGTAAATCGTCGTCTCTTCTGTCACTTTGTTTTAGAACCATATAAACTAGGTCAAAATTCGTCCAGGGGAATTCTTGTAATTTGACTTGACTTGGGCTTGAAGTTGGCCAATACTCTGCGAGTGGGCCGTCGATCGACAGCAAGAATGCTCTGTCGATCAATGGTCATGCTTAACTTCGATTTTTACGTAGCTGAATGTGAACAGCTACATGATATCTCTTCTGAATAATCTAGAAAGCTTCATAATCTCCATAATGCTCCAGAACGTGCATGGACCTGAAAATACTCTAAACGGACTTCAAACATATATAATAAACTATAAATATGGCTGATATCTTAGCCTAAAAGTGGTAAATATCAGGCCCTATCAACTTCCCCAGACTTAACATTTTGCTTTGGTAGCCTGTGAAAGAGGTTTGAAAGCGGGGACTCACATAATGTACAAGTATGACTTTCACCCCTGCTATATTGCAACCACATCAAATAATGCTAATCAACAGGAACTCTATATGCCTTATCCTAGTATAGAAACCAAATCTATTTTGTCAGCAGCTCAACAAATATTAATTTGACTCACCCCTCTTCTGATCTCATTTCTTGGCATAAAAATAAAGTGCAGGCTTTACCTTGGAAGTATCGAAAAAAGGGCACATGGACTCAACAACTACAAATCTGCATGCACAGTTATAAAGTCATTCCTGATCCCATTCTTCCCTCTTTTCTCTCTTCTAGTTATAGGAGAATAGTGGGGCATCGGTAATGTACTTATCCCTCTCTTCCAACAATGTGTGATCATTCCTTTCTGAATTAGAATAATGGGGTCATAGGTAATTTACCTACCCCTTTGTATCTTCTAGGAAATCATTTCCATCTCTTCTTTCTTACTTTTTTAGATGCTGAAGAGAGAGAGAGAGATAGAGACAGAGAAGGGAATCAGAAGCACACAGACTAGTACTTTACAAACTTGCAAAAGGAATCCGATCCGATGTATGCCTAACCTCAAAGCAAGCAAAATAGACAATATTAGGTTGTAGATCAGCTTTGGTTCCTTCAAACTTTCTTAGTAAGTGCGATCTAGTGGCATGATGATCCACTTTGGCATCTCTAGTGATCTCTGCAGTCAACAAGTCTAAAAGCGGTGCTATAGTTGGGTTAGTCAATAAATGAGTTCTGAAAGAAATCCCCTTCTTGAGTCAATAAAAACTTTCAAAAAAAAACTAAGTAAATAAAATAAATAAAAGCATCAGAAAACTCCCCCAAACTTAAATGACACTGTCCCTAGTGTTATCCCGTCCGATTTGGTTAAGGGAAAAACTAAATCATAAGTAAAAGGTAGAGAAAAAGTCGAAGTTACCAAACTCCGTAAAGAGTGTCGACCGATGGTGAGTGTTGAGTGTCGACCGATGGTCAGTGTTGAGTGTCGACCGATGATAAACCATCCAAGCCGTTGACTGATGGTGAAGTGTTGATGTCGACCGATGGTGGTTATGAACTTTTCTACTCATTCGTTGAAAACCTAGAATAATTAAATAAAAACCGTAATTAATAACTAAATAGTGAAAACCAAACTAAAACTTACTACACTGTGGGTTGCCTCTCACTCAGCGCCTGGTTATAGCCTTAAGCTCACTGTTTGGACTTATGGACTAGGAAGGTGGTTCATTGAACCAATGTGGAAAGCAGGTATCCCCATACTCTCTGTCCGTCTGAAACTATGCACTCATGAAGCTTGTCACAGCTTCTTCTCCTCTGCTTTTCTGGTTTCCAACATTATTTGAGCAGTCTCCATTGCACTCATCCTTTCCTGAAGTGTTTGAATGCATACCGTCAGCATGTTAAGCCTGGCATTTGTGGACTCTGAAATATCATCCAATTTATGGTAGATATCATTCCTTATAAATTCTTGAGAAAGGTAAATGTCATCAAGCTCGTTTTCCAGTAACTACTCTATTACTAGACTATGCCGAAATGTTGTGGGATGACTATCGATCGATGGCCAACTGTTACCGTTGGTCGATACTGAACTAACTTCTCGAATCTAGTGTTGTTGTTGAATGATCTGATGAGTGTAGTCCATCTTCTCCTGCATCTCTTCCATCAACGTGATTAACCAGCCAATAATGTCGTTGAACGGGTGGTACATGTCATCAAGCCTCTTGTGATAGTCATTCGTAATCATCTTCTGGGCTCTTTAAATTCAATGTACCATGTTGTCAACTTCTTGTGTGTTGTAAGTTGATGTGTCTGATCTTGCTCTGTGAATGTTTGTTGCATACTCTGGCAAACATAGATGAGTATATTCATGCATGTTGGCTCTCTCAAGAATCTCCCTGATGTCCTCCTTAGACACATTGATGATTCTGCTATCTATGGATCGTGCGTTGCCATTCTCATCTCTGTAAAATCCATACTCATCTCTCTTTTCCCAATGATATATTCTCTGGTTGTTGCTGTCAAAAGCTCTGGATCCATATTCGGTGAGACCGTCGATCGATGGCGGACGTGGCTTGTCAATCGATGCTGGATCTATGGTTTCGGTCAACCGACTGAAGCCTCTAGATTACCAGAACTCAAATGTATCGTGCTAAGCTGCTGCTTATGGGTAAAGTTCTGTGAAATTTGGGTTGGTGTGTTCTAGTGCCAACTCACGGTATTACTATCTGTTGTAGACAATGTCTTCTGGATTGTCTTCTTCGTTCTGATCTGTGGCTTGAGAATTTGTCGATAATTGAGGTGTGTAATCGACCAGTTGTAGTAAGCTAAGACCATCGGTCGATTGTTGAGACTGAGTGTTGATAAATGCTATATCCAAAGACTCATTCTTTAGCTCGAAATCACAAAAGCATGTGGAAATAAGACCTGCTTCTTCCATGCAAGAGCATGGTACTCCATGATTTCTTGTACCTTGTAGTCCTCATCATACTCTTGGTCTGCTGGATCATATCCTAAATCAGGATAGTGAGTGTCGATTAATAATGACGGGTGGGTGTTTGCCGATAGTTAAATGTTGTCCCGTTGACCGATTGTTTGGGATGGGTGTCGATCAATGCTTCATCATCTGACTCCTCCTTATGCTCATACTCGCAGAAACATGTAGTAATCAAGCCTTGGTCATCACCCAATTCTATCGGAGTAGCCGTGTTCTTGACTTTAACAGGTTCAAAAAAATTATTTAAATCTATTAAGAATAGATACAACCTGTTTGTCTTCTTGTCCCAGATAGCTCCCACTGTGGCCATGAATTCTCTTCCAAGGAGTAAGGAAGAGTTCCAGTCAATCTTAATATCCAGCACATGGAAGTCCACTGGGACTAAGGCATTGCAAATTTGCAATGGGACGTCTCTGGTTATCCCTCCTGAATTTACCTTGGAAAAATCCACAAAAGTGAATGAATCACTGGAATGCACCACTTTCAGGCTCATCTTCTCTGCCATAGCTCTAGGAATGATGCTGACTGCTGATCCAGTATCCCAGAGGGCATTGGGATACTCGTGGCCTTTGAAAAACATGGAATCACAAACTTCCCAGGGTCACTTCTCTTCTTGAGAGTGATCCTCTCCTTTAGATTCTCTCTAAGGCCATTGAACATGCGCTTTATGTCCTCATATATCTCGCTGAATTCCCTGAAGACATCCACAATCTATGAGTATAGTACGCTTTATCAAATGGAGTATCTAAATAAATTTTGAAAACTCTTTTGGCAAATCCATGCATCTCTTTTTCAGTTGCTTCTCTGCTCAGATGTTTAGGCATCTTCTCCTTCCTTCTGGAGTGTCTTTACATTTTCATTGGCTCAGGTGTATCACTGTTCTGTTCTGGAGTCTCCCTACTCGGATGTCTGATGAACAAGTTTGCATTCAGACTTGGTAGATGAATTGGTTCTGCGGTGGAAGCCGTCGATCAATGTTGACGTCTCGACGTCGATCAATGTTCGAAGACTCACATAAAGCTACAGATTCTGAGGGTTCCATCGCTTGATGCTCATATATGGGTGTCAATCGACACCAGTGAGAACTACCGAAAGACAAATCACATGCCAAAAATCATCACTTGTCAAAGCACTGACGTGGTGTTTCTGATCAGCTTCCTCCTTCTCCATAATCAGGGTCTCATGTCTCTGAATGGCCTCACTTGTTTGGACCACTTGATTCTCCAACTTCTTGACATGAGTGCTGAGAGTCTTAAACGTTGTGTTCAGGTTGATGTATAGAGCATATATCTTCCCATTGAAACTCACAGTCATCTGCTGCTACTGCTCCAATACTCTGTCAACAATAGCTTCTAACTTGCTCTCCTGAGTCTCTGGATGTGGGTTCTGATAAGAAGATCCAAAGGTCCTGTAGTTGTTGCAAGGCCTCTGCTGTTGTGAACTCTGGTTGTAGTTGGTCATGTTGCAACCATAGGAGTTTTTGTGGTAGCTCTGAGTTCCATGTCTCTGGAAACCATTTCCACTAATGAAATTCACATCTTCTTCTTATTCTTCTTCTATGGCTTTCACTTCTTGCTTTCTGAGAAACTTCTAAACACTTTCCAGCTTTGCTTTGACTTCATCTATTGCTCCTTGTTCAAACCTGGAGCTGATTTCTTCTTTTCATAATCAGTGTTCTTCGTGCAATTGCTAAACTCCAAGTTCTCAATAAGCCTTGTTGCTTCTTCTGGACTTCTAGTGCTGAAACTCCCTTCACTAGCCGTGCCTAAAGCCATCTGGTACTGCAGATCAATACCTCTGAAGAAGGGGCTAAGTAGCTGCACCTCGTTAAAACCGTGGTGTGGGTAGTCTCTCTGGTAGGAATTGAATCTGAAATAAGAGATTCGGAATGACTCTCCAGGTTCATGTGTGAATTTAGCGATTCTGCGTCTCAAGTCCTCTGCTCGCGCATCATCGAGGAAATTGTGCAGTAACGCATTATTGATGTCTGTCCAAGATTTCAGAGATCCTGGTGGTACTTAAGCCAATGTGAAGCTTCTCCAGAAAGTGAGTACTTGAAGAGCTTACAAAAAGGATAGTCCTCAGGGACTTCATTGGCTTTAATAGCAGATAAAAGATCCTCAAACCGCTCCAAATGATCCATCGGATGTTCATGTCGCGATCCATGGTAGCGCGTCTGTGCAACCAGTGCGAAGAAGAACTGTTTGATCTCAAAGTCGTTCCTCTGAAAAGCTGGAGGACGAATGGCAGATCTGTCAGCGTAGAACTGGTCTGGATGAGTTTAGTCTTCCAGTTTTCGTTGAGCAGCTTGGGCATTAGCTTGAGTCGAGCTAGTGCAGCGTCTGCTTCTACTTCTGGTTCAGGGATTGCAGCCCCATGATCGTCAATTCTCTGACATGTTGCATTACGCAGATGACCTTTCAAGGTCATACAAGTCTCCTCTCTCATCTCGGACCAAGACTAGATTCACAACCATCTGAGCTCGTGTACTACCGTCGACCGATGCCGTGTCGGTGTTGTCGATTGATGATGGTGAAGAAGCATAGATCGGCGGTTGGATGCTGCTACCGATCGATGCTTGTCTTATCTTTTTCCAGATCAAGTGTTCGATTACAACTTGGTTTGAGAAGATAAATTCATGGTTCTTGTTCTTTATGGTACTGTTGGGCATGCACCTGAAAGACAAGAAAAAGAAATTACTAGTAAATTGCAATAAAGAAAAACCCTAGACTAAACCTAAAAAATAAATCATATGGTGATCCTTTTTCCCCGGAAACGGCGTCAAATTTGACAGCGTGCGTGTTAAGATTTATGTTCCTAAATATGCAATCTATCAAATTAACCCTACTAACTACTGTTTCCAAGAGATGTCAAATTGCAGTACTTAGGGATCGAATCCACAGAGAGCGAGGGCACACAATATATTTATTATAATTCTTATGGTTAAGCTTGGTAAACTATAAATAGAGGTTTTAATAGTAATTCTAACAGGAATAGGAAAATATCTAAAATACTAATTGTATGCAAATATGGAAAAGCGATAGATCTAGGGTTTCTAGCAAGTGAATTATAATGGATAGGATGAAAGGAATTATTAATATCCGAGAACAATAATTGTTAACTAGTCTGACCCCCTCTTGTCCCAACTCTCATCTGCGGACAGATAAGTGTACCGTCGATCGACTGCTAAGGCCTAGTGTCGATCGACGCTAATCGGACATGAAGTTCGTTCACTATTCTAATTAGACCAGATCTTGCATGTATCTAACAACCTAGCTCAATGGAATCAATTATGGCACATTACCTACTCTCGTAGTTGTCCATGTCCTAAGTTCAGGTTTCTAGTTATTTACTCTAGAACGCAAGCATCAAACACAATTCCAAAGATTGATATTACTTCATCCTAGCAATTCTATTTTGGGGCTAACTCATTAGTACCATTAATAACCCTCAATCTAACAAGTGAATTACTCAGACACGATCAAAGAAAAAATGATGAACTGAATAGTATAATGCATAAAATAATAAATGGTGTTCCAATACAAATCTCTGAAGGAGTTTAGATCTTGTCCCCTAAACTACTAATTCAAGAAAACTAAAAGCTGTAAATCGTCGTCTCTTCTATCTCTCTGTTTTAGAACCATATAAACAAGGTCAAAAACCGTCCATGATCATTCTTGTAGTTTCTCTTGACTTGGGTTTGAAGTCAGCCAATACTCTGCGAGTGGGCCATCAATCGACAATAAGGATGCTCCGTCGATCAATGGTCGTGCTTGACTTTAACTTGTACTTAGCTGAATATAAACAGCTACGGGGATATCTCTTCTGAATTCTCTAGCAAGATCCATAATCTCCATAATGCTACAGAACGTGTCTGGACTTGAAAATACTCTAAACAGACTCCAGACATATGTAATATACTATAAATAGTTCTGATATCTTAGCATAAAAGTGGTTAATATCAGGCCCTGTCAACAACCTAGCAATGGATTTATGTCTTTCAAAGATCGAACATCAAGATATATGTATCATATGTATATGTATATATAGATCTATGTAAAACAACTACATGTATGCTTATAGACACATGTTGGTATGAATGATCAACCTAGCAAACTCCAAAGATTTTCTCCTCTGATCAGAATAACTCTTGTACCGACCATGAGCCTCTTTCAGCCTAGACTTGAGCAATTCCACTTGCTCGGTGGTTTTGTTAACCATTTCTGGCTCTAAGTCTTGTCTCTACCTCATTTTTGTCCAACACAGTGGAGTTCAACATGGTCTCCCATACATGAGCCTCATATGGAGACATCCCAATGCGTGAATGATAGCTATTGTTGTATGTAAACTCTGCCAACAATAGAAACTGGCCCCATTTTCTTTCCTAGTCAAGTACACAATCTCTTAGCATGTACTCAAGTGTTTGTATTATCAACTAAGAATGTCCCTCGGTCTGTGGATGATAAGACGTTCTAAGGTGTACCTTTGTACCCAATGCCTTCTAAAATTCCTGTCATAATGCTAATGTAAACTTTGGGTCACAATCCGATACGATACTTACCGGCACTCCATGTCGTCGTACCACTACTTTCTGATACTTTTGCGCTAAACAATTTGCTCCATCGGGCTTCTGGATTGGTGAGTCAAACCACGTTCACCCAAATCGTGTCCTTATTTCCAATTGTTATTGACAACCCGGTAACGAAGTCCATTGTCACCATATCCCACTTCCATTGAGGTAATGGCAACTCTTGTAATAGCCCACTTGCTAATTGTCTTTCTGCTTTGACCATCTCGCAAGTTTAACACTATGAACTCCAAGTGGCAATATCCCACTTCATACGATCCAAGTGGTAATAGATTTTCAGGTCATTATACATCTTGGTGCTTCCCGGATGTATTGATAACTGAGATTTGTGCGGTTAGCGCCAGATCTCGTCCTTAAGATCCTTATTGTTTGGCACACACACCTTATTATTAAACAAGTAAGTTCCATTTGTGGCGGTATTATATCCAGAAATGTTTTTTGTGATCAGTCTCTGCAGCGATTCACCTTCTTGTTCAGCTTTGCTAATCCTTCCTAACAAATTTGCATGATCCAAAGCATCCAAAACAGTAGTAGAACATAACCGTAAGCTATCCAAAGTGGAAACCAACTCATGCACCTCTTTTGTCTCTGATACGTCGACCTTATGTCTATTTAGGGCGTCAGCCACTTGGTTTGCTTTCCTAGGTGGTAAACGATATCCAGATTGTAGTCCACTAACAACTTTATCCTCCTGCGTTGCCTCTGATTTAGGTATCCTTGTGTAAAGATGTACTTCAAACTCTTGCGGTCCATAAAAACTTGCACATTCTCTCCCTTGAGATATAACCTACAAATCTTAAGTGAAAATACAACTGCAGCTAGCTCCAAGTCATGTGTTTGGTAATTGACCTCGTGTGGCCTCAACTACCTCGATGCATAAGCGAGTAATTTCTTTTCCTGCATAAATACACATCTGAGGCACGTCCTAGAAGCGTCTGTATAACCCATGTATGGTACACTTCGCCTTGGTAGTACCAGTATTGGTGTCTCGGTTAGTTGTTCCTTAAGCCTTGCAAAAATCTTAGCACCCGCTTCTGACCATACAAACTTCACATCCTTTCCTGTTAACATGGTCATAGGCTTAGCCGTACTAGCGAATCATTTCACATACTTCTTTTAGTAACCTGCTAGTCCAAGAAAACTATGGACCTCAGTAGCACTTTCGGGCGTATGCTACTTTGTAATGGCGGCAATTTTCTTTGGATCAACAACCACTCTGGCTTCGGATACGATATGCCCAAAAAATTCAATCTATCGCTGCCAAAGGCTACACCTGCCCGACTTTGTATAGAACTGCTTCTCCAGCAACTTGTTTGACACCACTTTTAGATGTCAATCATGCTCTACTTTACTCTTAGAGTATACCATAATATCTTCAATGAAACGATTACGCACTTGTTCAAGTGTTCCCAAAACACACTATTCATCAACTTCATAAACGCTGCTGGTGCCTAACCACATAATCATAGCAACCATAACGGGTCCGAAAGGCCGTCATTCTTACGTCGTCCTTTGAAATTGGTATCTAATGATACTCGGATCCCAAATCTATCTTTGAGAACCACAACTCTCCTTGTAGTCCAACAACTCGTCGATTCTCGGCAGAGGTGATACGTGCTCAAATTACCCTAGAGCTACTGATTGCTCTCTCAAATAAGAGACTTAGCTGTAGTAATTAGGGATATAATCCACACAGATTTTAAGATTACACAATAGATTTTGTTTTTGTAATAAAGCTGGACAAAGATTGATAAGCAGTAAAGAGATTGGATGATTGGTTTGTAGGTTCTATCAAATGGAAATGAATTAGTCTTAAGGGAATTCTCAGGTCGGATGAGGATGTAACTAAGTAATTTACCAGGGGTTTATTTAAATATAGTTCGGAACTCAAACTGAGGGTAAGCGATTGCTAATCCATAAAGGAGCATTGATCAATTGTCAGGATGTACTGTTGTTCGATGCTACTTTGAACATATTCAGCAACAAGGTTTGATAAGTTCTCTAACCTATTAGGTAAATTATCATATACATCTAGTAGTTTAGATCATCTAAATTTCGGTTCAGGTAATTTACCATGACATATCAACTCCCTCAGACTTATCATTTTGCTTGTCCTCAAGCGAAACAAGGGTAAACCTGTGGAAGAGGTTTGAAAACACATGGACTCAAAAAATCTCTAACTTATTATTATCACCTTTACTATGTCCCAACCACATCAAACAAATGTCAATCTTAGAGAAATTTTATATATCTTATCCTAGTATAACAACCAAATCCATTATACCAACAACTTAGAAAATATTGGTTTGACTCACCCCTCTATTAACCTTATTTCTTGCATAAAAAAAAGTGCAGGTTTTACCTTGGGAGTATTAACGAGAAGCCACATGGACTCTTACCCTTGCAAGTATCTGAACACACATGCAGTCTTCTCTGATCCCTTTCTTCCCTTTTTTTCTCTCTGAATCCTTTTTTTATAAGTCCAATGAATCAATGATACTGATAAAGTCAATCTTGTTCAACTTTCTGACAAAGTGTAGGCGAATAATGGGGCCACATGTTATTTACCTATCTCTTGCGTCCAACGATGTGTGATCATTCCTTTCTGAATTAGAATAATGGGTCACTGGTAATTTACCTACCCTCTACATCTTTCATGAAATCATCTTTTTTATAAATTCCAAAGAGAGAGAGAGAGAGATATAGATAGAGAGAGAGAGAGAGAGAGAGAGAGAGAGAGAGAGAGAGAGAGAGAGAGAGAGAGAGAGAGAGAGAGAGAGAGAGAGAGAAAAAGGTAATCAGAATCACATAGACTTTTACCTTCGAGACTTGCAAGAAGAATCCGATCCAATGTATGCCAAACCCCAAAGCAAGCAAATAAATCTGTATTAGGTTGAAGGTTAGCTTCAGTTCCTTCAAAATTTCTAAGAAAGTGTGATATAGTGGTTGGATGATCAACTTTAGTATCTCTAGTATTCTCTGCAATCAACAAATCTAGAATTGTGCTATCGAATGGTTAGATAATAAGTAAAAATTTATACTGATCATTGTTGGGGTCAAAATCGGTTACGACAAAATCAAAGCCTGAAACTTCCCAGAAAAAGTGCTCTTTTGAAAAAAAGAGATAATATTTCAAATAAAAGAAAGGCGGGAAAAACGAAATCAAGTATTGTATAAATTTTGAAAGGATTGATACAACAATTCCTAAATTTCGTATAAATTTTGAAAGGACGAGCCCAACTTGCAGAATGGGTGAGTTGGATCAAGCGTAATTGCCAACTCGCCGAATGGGCGAGTTGGGCCAAGCACGAAGGCCAACTCGCCCATTCGGTGAGTTAGACCGAGAATGATGGTTAACTCTCCAAATGTGCGAGTTGGGCCAACAACGACAGCCAACTTGCCCATTCGGCGAGTTGGATCAAGAACCATGGTCAACTCGCCGAACGGGCGAGTTGGACCAATCATAATGGTTAACTCGCCCATTCGGCGAGTTAGACCGAAAATGATGGTCATCTCGCCCATTCGGCGAGTTGGACCAGTCCAACATTCCGAACGGGAGCGTTGGGCCAAACACGATGGTCAACTCACCCATTCGGCAAGTTGGACCGAGAACGATGGTCAACTCGCCCGTTTAGCGAGTTGGGCCAAGCACGATGGCCAACTGGCCGAGCAGGTGAATTGGGTCAATCACGATCGTCAACTCGCCCGTTTAGCGAGTTGGGCCAAGCACGATGGCCAACTGGCCGAGCGGGTGAGTTGGGTCAATCACGATAGTTAACTCGCCTGTTCGGCGAGTTAGATCAAGCAATCTGGGTACCTCACCCATTCGGCAGATGGATCAACCAATCCATTTTTATCTTATCCTCGCACCCCCCTTTTTGGGTCGGGTAGGACTCATTCTGTTTTTATCTCGATCGTAGTTACCATTTGAATTTTATGACTTAAGGGATTTACTTTCTCGTACGAGGATAGAATTAGTTGTGTAAGACGGAAACGGTTAACTAAACACCTAAAGCTACCTCCACTATACAGGGAATTGAAACTTTCTTCGTAGCGACGTCGTTTCAGAACCGCCCTTTCGATAAATCGTATAAACGCTTAAGTCAATAAACGGCCCGAGAAGGTCTAATATGCGGCTGAAGGCCCACTCACGATTTTATAGGAAATTTAGCCCAATCCATATGACGGTCCGTATTTTGTATTGCAGGAAAAGATAAATATCAAGTTCAGAGGATAAATGTAAAGTTTCCAAAGATAAACACGAAGATCGAAGGAAAATGGAATATTCCCAAAAAGCGATAAACTCGATCCAGCGCAGAAAGGGAAAGAGTAATCCGCCTCTAAAAGGGGTATATAAGGACGCCGAAGTTGAAGAGGCAGGAAAATGCAATTCTTTACTCAGAGAAAACATAGCACTTAGGGCAATTTAGGCATATTTCTATTTTTCTGTTATCGAGCTGCGACTCAACTAGGTTTAATCAGGTCTTACAAGGTTAAAACTAGGAACTCGCCGACGGCGCTTAGCGCTTAGGCATACGTGTTGTAACGCTCAAACCACAGATTCAGAATAAGATCTTCTTTGCTCTCTTTTCGTTTTACTGATTCATAATAATTTTGTTTGTTCTCATTGTTTTATTGCTTTACGCGTGGTTTAGCAAATATTCAGGACCTCTGGGAAGTTAGGTTTACTTAGCTTTCCTATTTTTATCGGAAAATCGACAGTGCGAATTTCGGTTCCCATAGTTGTAAATCTCAACCACCATCGCTCGATCAAACATGTCAGCTCACGATCTAAACAACCAACAAACTTGGGATGACAACGTTGAAAACACTCCGGCGACGAACGTCAATGCGGTTAACGCTGACGCAAACACCGCAGCGTTTGAGGAGGTTAAGAAGATGTTCTCGACTTTCGGAAAATAGTCAGCAGAACAAGACAAGGTCTTGAGTTCCCTCGCTAATCAGGTTGAAACCCCTAACAGCGAGAACCAGGGCCGTTCTTCCGCATGGAACAACCAGAATCCACGAGAGAAGGCTCGATTTTACAACTCCCTTGGATCGATCAGGGAACGCACAGGAAAAACCGTCTGGACAAAATCTTGACGAAACCACTCCCAAGCCAGCACGGAAAATCCAGCGAATCTTCCCCCCATTGAGAAAGAGAAAAAAAGAGGGTGAAATCGAGCCCGAAGAGGTGGATTTCAGCAGTCAGTCCGAGCCCACGGAAGAAGACGCGGACGTACATCCACGTCGTACAAGAAACCGCGCAGCTCAAGAATAATCCCAGTTCAAAGATCCTATGACAGAAGAAGAAGAGGCCATCTTCTGAAAAATTCTTGAGGCCAGACTAGCCACGAAGCTGATCGGGGCGAACTTTCCAAAATTTCCAGTGTGAAAGACCTGGTCCGCGATTCGGACCGCCCTCCAAAAAACGATAAGGCTCCTCAAACAGAGAATACTTCCCGTGGAAACCAATCATGAGAAAAGCGTGGAAGGAGGCAAGAGGAGAATGGTAACGACAACAACTTCCGCCGAGTTAACATGATAATTTGGGGATCCCAGTACTGTGGTGACACCGTCTCCGCCATCAAGGCTTATCAGCATAAGGCTGAGACGAGCGCAAAATCGCCCAACTTGTCTGCACCCTGGGACGTCCCTAAAGGAGTGATCACTTTCGAAGAAGAAGAAGAAAAAGAAGAAGAAGCAAACATGATCGATTAACCCCACTATGATCCCCTTGTCATCGATCACGTGATAAGAGACCTCGAGGTCACCAGAGTTCCTATCGATACAAGCAGCAGGGTCAACGTCATCTTACGCGATACTCTCAGATAAATGAATGTTGATCTAGGAGAAGTGGTACGATCTCGGCCGATTTTTCAGGTACAACGTCGATGACTCTCGGATCTATCAAACTACCCGTCTCGGCAAAATAAATCACCAAGATCGTTGACTTCGTGTTTGTCGATCAGGGGGCCATCTACAACGTCATCATGGGAACGGCATGGTTAAACACCATGATGGCAGTCACGTCGACTTATCACCTGGGCATCAAATTCCCGACTCACAACGGAATACCCGTGATCTGGGGATGCCAGCAACAGTCGAGACGCCGCTTCCTGGCCGAGCATAAACTAAGTCAAATCACAACCACCTCAATGGTGAAACCAAACGAGCGAAGCTAACTCAGTCAACAACCCAAAACGCTCCAGAATCAACAACTCAAGAAACGGCCAGAGAACAACAAGTTCCAGAGCCCAACGTCTCAACCCAACCAGAGAAGGCAAGTCCAGCAGAAGACGTCAATCCCATGACTAGCACGGTCGACACAAACACAACAGCCGAATAAACACACTCGCGCAACAAAAAAACAGAACTACGAGATGGCTTGATTTCCGAAAGGGGTACGTAGGCAGCTCGTCAAAAGACGAGTTCATATATCCCCTCTCCAAAAAAAAGGGGGGGAGTGGGTACATATACAAATATTCGTATATTCCTGCATTCTAAAAATATTCTCCTTGTACTCAATATTTTTGAAAGATTCTCTCAGCAATAAATATTTCATTAAAATCTAGCAAAATCTCCCTTAGCACGAAAAACGTCTCATGATATTTTCATAAAAACATCCGCATACGAGAAAAACGATTATCGCATTAACCCGAACACGGAAACTCGCGAAAAATATTCCTGCCTCAAATCGGATCAACAACACACTAAATTATCAAGCAAAGAAACTTCATCACATCAACTAAGGAATCAACAGATTCCGCCAACCATTTCCCGGTCGCATCGTCAACTCCAACTCTCTACCAATAAACTAGACCACAGTTTCACACACTTGAGAGAGTTACTAACACAAAGAATGTTTTCAAAAAAAAACAGGCAAGACATCGCCTAGATCTTCGAGGACACCCTCCAAGTCCAACCATGATTATAAATTACGAACACTCATCGATTGGCCCCACCGAGCACTTTAGTCTTTCTAAACAAACGCATTTAGGTCCGTCCTAAGGGAAAGATCCTCGCACATCTGAATAGGATAAATAGGCGCTACAAAAGAAAGCCGGAATTTTGGTCAGCACTTTCGGACAACTTAAAAATTTTCTCTGGAGAGTTGCTCAACTCTGACCAGATAAGTCGTATTTGCCGAGAACCGATCACGGACTTTAAATCGGAATGGAGTAAGGTTAAAATCGCAACAGGCAAAACAAAAACCGGTTAGTCATCGCAAAGCCTCAAACTGAAAGTAAACCTAGGTCTTACCCTAAACCCAAAACACTGGTATCTAACGTCTCAAGGAATGATATCAAAAAGATACGAGATCCTGAAAGCATGTCTCTTCGTTCGCATCTAAACACTCCCGAAACTTTGAAAACTACTAAAACATCATGGGCGAGCAACAAATAGTAGGATCCGCAAAAGGGGTAAGGATCTAGATGATAACTCGAATACTTCCCTCCACAAATTAACAAAACCCAAACATTATTTTAAAACAAAAAGCTTGTTTAATAAGCATGATTTATACAAAAAAACGATAATCGGCCGGGATTAGAAGCCAGACACGGCCAGTCCCGCCACAAAAGACCACACAATATAAAGGGAATACTTCCCCAATTAGTCATATAACCCTAGGATAAATCTCCAGGATCAAAGTATTCGGTCATCAACCTCCCGATCGAGTAATAGTTCACATCCAGGGGTGTCGTCGGCTGATTCACTTCACCTGTCTCATCAAGAGCTCCAGTCTCAACTTCTACTGTGTCGGGAGAAACAGGAATAGGATCCCATGGCTCCCAAATTCTCTCCTCGATTTGAGGAATCGCAAAATACCTATTGGCGTCGTTCATGCGTCCAGTCTACCTCGCGTACTCTACGTCAAACGATTAATCAGTGACTTTTTGTAAGGTACAGTCCGCCCACGGCACCGCGACGCTCGCGATAATCACCAAGATCCTTATAACTCCCCTTTAGTTCCCCAAACTTTCTTGAGAACCTGTCGCGACGACTCCTCATCATTTCGGCCATCTCTCTCTTTCCTCGCCTATAGGCTCGGCGAACCTCAATCGCAACTGATTCTCTTTCACGATGACGGGAACTCTCCAGATCATCTTTCAGACGAGCAATCTTCTTGTCAGCCATCTCGGACCTAAATTAAGCCATGTGATCCTCCTGATTGCTCGCGTCAAGAGCTGGGTTCTTCATGAGGAGACCCTGCAAAAACTCTCGAAGTCAAGAAAGGGTCGGCCTTACCAAAAAAATAATAATATATATATATATATATATATATATATATATATATATATATATATATATATATATATATATATTTAAGGATCGAAACCTACCCCATTATCATTGAGGCCTTGGTAAACTCCAGAACCTCGCTGGATCCTCCCTCGGCAGGAGGAAAGTTGAAGTCAAACAGCTCGCCAAAATCAGTCTGTTCACCACCATTTATATCCGCCTGACTGTTGAGATAATCTCTAAGTATGTTGTCATGAGAACATGGCTTGACGACCACGTCATCGTTGACGATAATGTGTTTTTCTTTGTGAGACCTCAACCTTTCCTTCCTTGACCGAGCTTCGTACGAAATAAACCTGTCCATGCTTGATTCAGTCCCTTCCTCCACCACTAAATCTGGTTGAAACCAAGAACAGTGCAGAGCCACACCGTGACGAACTCGCTTTGGAGTGAACATTTCTTAAAAGAATGGGCCACTCCAAAGTAGATCCCTGGTGGTTTGCAAGCCTTCCGGAGAAGGAGGGAGAGGTTTAGTCTATGTAAAACGGAAAATATACATGTAAGGTCAAAACATCATCAAAACCAAAGCTAGCGGGTACCCGATCGAGAATACCTCTCCGTCCCCATCTAGTCATGAAAAGGGGAATACGACTTTCCTCCACATATGCGTTGTTGACACGAAAAAATAAAAAATGATCCTTCCATTCGTGGTAGTTTGATATGAACCCCGTGATGATCGTCATTCTCGGCCGACGCCTTTGCTGAACTATGGCCGAATTCCCCCGAGCCATTGATAAGGCCTGATATTTACCTCTATTGTGCCATGATATCAGCCCTATTGAGAGTCTATTATATGTGTTTGGAGTATGTGTTAGAGTATTTTCAGGTTAAGGTACGTTCTGTAGAACTTTGGTGATTCTGGAGCTTTTAGAGATACAGAACTGCGCATATGCATCAGATATTTAGCTATGGATGGAGACCTTCCCATGGTGATATTGAGCTGATATTTTGATAAAAGATATAGATTTTAGTTAGCTTTCCAATGCCCCAATTTTTAGGTCCATAGGACGGTTAGATCTAAGGTTATGCCCGATTTACGAAAGAGTGGTCTGTCTGTCTCGCGAGAGAAAGCTGTCAAGGGGATGAATGAGTGTCGATCGACGAAACAGCCTTACCACCGATTGACGGTGATCCCAGAAGATAGATACAATTTTTTTTATGGCTGACGTAAGCCCAGATGTCATGGCAAGTTACCAGAATACCCCTGCACGAGTGTAGACCTAATTTATATAGTTTTCTAAGCCATTGTTAACGTCTAAGATTTATTTTATTCTTTGTCTTAAGATATGGAGAGAAGATAATTTCTCCTTGAGATATTGATTGGAACTCCTTTGGTTTATATTGATTTCTATATCTATTATTTATTCAGACTATGATTTGTGTTATAGCTTCCATGTCTGAGTAATCATCTTGTTAGGTTTAGGGATTTCATGTTCTTACTGTCAAACTTATAGTCATAGGATTCCTAGGTTATCTATAGATATCTACACCAGGGTGGCTTGTAATACTAGGATCTAGAGTAGTGTTACAGCACAAGAGTGTGACTGATTGCTTGAACCTAGAATCATAGGACAATTGAGAGGCACGAGAGTGCAATTAATTAACGGAACCCGAGTCTTGTGTGGATTAGATATCAAGGGGCATACGAGAGTTGGTTTAGGATCTAGTTGAACATTATCGATATGTGTGTTAATGCTTGTCTGAGGTAGTATAGATCGATACCCAAGCATTGGTATCGATCGATGCTTGATCCTTGTTTGCATGCGAGAGCTGGAACATAGAACTTAGGCATCTGATTAGTAATTGCATGTGAGAGCTAGATTACTTGCTTATTTGATTCGAGTTCTAGAACTTGATCTATAAAACCCTTAGCATCCTTGATTTGTGTTTTGAATCTATCGATTGATAAATCCCTAGACCTAGCTATTTCATCTTATCGTTATCAAACCAATCACCTTCTTGCTTGTCTACTATTACTTCTTTAATAAACTTTTTGCCTATATTAATCTAAACCTCTATAGTCTATTGTGTGCCCATGCTCCCTGTTGATTCGATCTCTAAGTACTACAATTGAACCTCTTATTTGAGAGAGTAAAAAGTAGCTTATAGGGTTAATTTGAGATTGCCTAATAAAAGCTACATCAAATTTGGTGCCGTTGCTGGGGAGCAAGGATCTCCATTACACTTGATTAATAGGTTTAGTCTAGGTTTTTATTTTCTGTTTCAGTTACTTACATAAATTTTTCATTGTCATTCAGGTACATGCAGAGCAGTACCAGGAGCAACAAGGAAAAAGACTTACTCTTCTCAGACTCAGCATCTATTGAATCCACCATCCACAGAGAGAAACGTCTAGCATCGATCGGCAACAACACTTTAACGTCGATCGATACTAATATTGGACAAACATCGATCGACACTTTTACTCTACCATCGATCGACAGTAACTGGCGAGTAGATATGGTTGTGGCACTTATTCTGACTAGGGATGGGAATGGAGACCTGCATGACCCTGAGGGTTATCTGTGTAATGCAGCAGGTCATAAATTAGATGCACAGGGTGCTGTAATCCCTGAGCATTGATCGATAGCAGAGTTGATAAGGCCTACACGATTATATATTAACAGGTCTGCGATTCAACCTCGAGAAATCTAGAGGATCAACGGCCAGATAAGACCTGTATACTTTACTCATGTGAGCGAGCACCCCTTTCATGGCTTTCCCCATGAAGATCCCATGGACCACATTGAAACACTAGAGGATTTTGTTTCTAGTATCCTGGATCATGAAGAAATTAAAGACTATTTTCTATGCAAGTTATTCAAGTATTCTCTCTCTGGGAATACACTTGTTTGGCTGAAACTTCTACCACTAGGATCTTTCACTACCTGGGATGATGTCAAAACTGCGTTTCTGAATAATTTTTTTGATGATGGGAAGACCGAAGAGCTAAAGGATAAGATTTTGACATTCTCTCAAGGACCTACTGAAGGGTTTAAAAGCTCTTGGGACAGAATTAGGGGGTACCAAAAAGACTATCCACATCATGGTTTCACGGAGATTCAATTGCTAGGATTCTTCTCCAAATATATTGATGCGGAGTATAGTATAATGTGGGGTCACGCAAGCGAAGAGAACTTTGGGACTAGGACTCCAGAGGAAGCTAAGAGACTAATTCAGAACTTTGTGTCTAGCAACAGTATTAGGAATATGGATACTCACAGAATGCAATCATGTGTTACGAATAATGACAAGATCATTGAGTTTGAGGAAAAACTGATTTTGTACATGAGGTCTCGTTGGTGGAACAGGCTGCAGAACAGGACGAGAATCATATAAATGAATTCTGTTTTCAGGACCATATTCAGAGGATGGAATGTATGACGGAACGAGCCATAAAAATTCAGCAGAAGATGAGTGCGTACTTAAATCTGAGGTTGGATTCTATCCACAAAGAGCTGAAAGGAAATTTAGAAGCCATAAACACCCATGTCAGGATGCTAAACACCCATAATTCTCAGACAACATAAGCTGTGAGGCAAGAAGCTCCAAAGGGAAAGCTGGGGAGAGAAAGAGGCACCAGGTTGATGCCATCTTAGATAATGACTTTGGGGAAGTAATCGAGCATGAGAAGCTGGAAGAAGGTTCTTTTCTAGTCGAAATTTCTATGACCTTTGGCTGCTCGCACTGGTGTCGATAGATGCCATCAGATGAGCATCGATCGACACCAATAGAAGAGTACGTAGGAACGGTGAAAATTCAGAGCCACTCAGACTTTGCCACACAACACCGCATCCTTCCAGCCTGTAATGTGTTCAAACGGACTTCGTCGATCGACACCAATAGGAAAACATCGAATGACATCAACGGGCGACATATGATCGACAACAGCAGACAAGCATCGATTGACAAACGCCCATTTCAATCTATAATGCACACCGCTCATCAGAATGGCCAACAATGACCACCAATCAGCAGGATGTCGATGCACCAGAACAAGGGAAATTGATTCCAGCTGAAACCTCTTTCATTGACAGCATCGATCGACGGTACACACCATATATCGATCGACACGAGCTGGACGAACATGAATCTGCCATGGACAAGCAGGCAGCGAAAGAAAGAAGTCCAAACAAGAGAGTGAGATCTAGAGAACCCTATGTTCCCAAACACCTAAAGAGAGAAGCTAACAAGGCTGAACTTGATGGATTTCAAAAGAGAGTGAAGAGGGTCCCTAAGGATATGTCATTTGAGGATGCATATCACCAATACAGACTTGGTAATTTCTTCAGAGAGATCAAGGATACGGATAAGGACATTGAGTTGCTATTTAATATGGTCAGCCGTAAATCCAAGAAGACACTGAAGAAGGAACAAGATCCTGGGAAGTTTCTGACCCCATGATGTATACATGACACTTTTCCAATATGCCCTCTGTGATACGGATATGCAGTCATCATCATGGCCAATGACACTGCCGAACTGTTAGGATTAAAGGTGGAACCTCTAAAGATAGCTTCACCTTCGCAGATAACTCCAAGGTAAACTCAGCAGGCACGATGAAGAATGTTAAAGTAGAGATAGGTGAATGCACTGTTCCTGTGGACTTTCATGTTTTGGGAAGCAAATCAGGTCATGAATATTCTCTTATATTTGGAAGAGCCTTTATGGCTACATTAGGGGAAGTTTGTGATTTCAAGAAGAATAGGATGTGCCTTACTAATGTTGATGAAAAAACGATCATGTGGGAAAGACCAAAATTGCGGGGTTATTTCATGGATAGATCCGTCTGAAGATCCATCACCTGCATCTTAATCAAACCGCGAAACCACAGAAGCAACATCACCGTCGATCGACACTCGCATAATAGTGTTGATCGACACTCTAAAGATTTTAGAGCAACATGTGATTGAAAAGCCTAAGTTTGGGGAAAGGGCCAGGAAGAAGAAAAAGAAAAAGAGGGTAGATACAAAATTCTTGTCACCGGTTCCTTCGCGATGTTATGAGGGAAGTCTTGAGTATAGGATGTGCTTCATAGGAAATATGAAACCTTTTACCAAGGTAAGGGTGCTATGTGATCCAGAGATGAAAGACAAAGGGGAAGCTTATGCAAGAGCTTTTATCAACATCATTAACAAAATGAGGAAGAGGGACACTGAAAACTGTTCTGGAGCAAGTTCTCCTTCTCATCCGAACTGAATCAGAATTCCAAAACGTCTAGCTAAAGACTATAACCAAGCGCTGAGTGGGAAGCAACCCAATGTTTAGTAAGTTTTTATTTAGCTTTTACTTACGTCGAATTTTATTTTATTTTTACAGACTATATGAGTCCACCTTCGATCGACAACATAGAGGCACCATCGGTCGACGTTGGATCGCGACCATCGATTGACCACACATGCCTACCATCGATCGACACCCTCTTACAGAGAGAGGTATCGAGTTTTCTACTTAAAGCTATTTACTTATGATTTGATTTTTCCTAACTAATCCGAGACGGATTACATTGGGGAAAGTGTAATTTAAGTCTGCGGGAAGTTTGCTAATGCTATTTGATTGGTTTTGAGTCTTATTTACTATATTTATATAAGTTTTTCAAAGTTTTATCGAGTCAAGAAGAAGACTATGATCAAGATTTATTATTGACTAACCACACTTTATAACCATTCTTAGAAGGTTGTTTGCAGACATTACTAGAGATACAAAAGTGGATCATCATGCCACTATATCACACTTGCTTAGAAAGTTTTAAGGAACCGAAGATGATTTCCAACACTAATCCTGACATTATTTGCTTGCTTTGGGATTTGGTATACACTGGATCATATTCCTTCTGCAATTCTGGAAGGTAAAAGTCTGTGTGCTTCTAATTCCCCTCTCTTTCCCCTTCAGATTAAAAAAAGGAGTCAAAAAGGATTTGGTGGCTACAATCATTAAAGCTTGATTCATATGATCCTAGAAAAAGATAAAATTCAAAAAGAAGTGAACAGGATCTGGTGGCAAAAACCATTATGGCTTAATTCATGGAATCCTATCCAAATATCTCAGTCAATTAAATAAATAAATGATACCCTCAAAATAAGGGAGACATTGACTGAGAAGAAGTGAGAAGAGAGAGAGGAAAGGAATAAGAGAAGGCTACTTGTGTGTTCAGATACTTGCAGAGATAAGAATCCATATATCCTTTGATCGATACTCCCAAGGTAAAGCCTTTACTTTTAGTTTATGCAAAGAAATAAAATCAGTAGAGGGGCTAGTAAGACTAGTATTCGCTAAGTTGTTGGTAGAATGGATTTGGTTGCTATACTAGGATAAGATATATAAAGTTTCTTTGTGATTGACTTGATATGATGTGGTTGCAACAAAGTAAAGTGACAATTATACTTAGATATTATGTGAGTTTTCTCTTTTCAAAACCTCTTCCACAGGCTTGTTTGCTTGAGGACAAGCAAAAGGTTAAGTCTAGGGGAGTTGGTAGGGCCTGATATTTACCTCTATTGTGCCATGATATCAGCCCTATTTAGAGTCTATTATATGTGTTTGGAGTATGTTTTATAGTATTTTCAGGTTCAAGAACGTTCTGGAGAACTTTGGTGATTCTGGAGCTTTTAGAGATGCAGAACTGCGAAGATGCATTAGATTTTTAGCTATGGATGGAGACCTTCCCACGGTGCGATTGAGCTGATATTTTGGTAGAAGATAGAGATTTGAGTTAGATTTCCAATTCCACCGGTTTGAGGTCCATCAGATTGTTAGATCTAAGGTTATAACTGATTTACTGAAGAGTGGTCTTTCTGCCTCGCGAGAGGAAGTTGTCGAAGGGATGAATGAGTATTGATCGACAGAACAGCCTTACCATCGATCGACGGTGATCCCAGAAGACAGACCCGACTTGTTTGATGGCCGACTTAATCCCAGATGTCATGGCAAGTTACCAGAATACCCCTACACGATTTTAGACCTAATTTATATAGTTTTCTAAGCCATTGTTAACAACTAAGATTTATTTTATTATTTGTCTTAAGATTTGGAGAGAATATGAATACTCCTTGAGATATTAATTGGAAATCCTTTGGTTTTATATTGATTTATATGTCTATTATTTATTAAGACTATGATTTGTGTTATTGCTTCCATGTATGAGTAATCATCTTGTTAAGTTTAGGATTTGATGTTCTTAATGTCAAATTGATAGTCATAGGATTGCTTGGTTATCTATAGATCTCTACACCAGGGTGGCTTGTAATACTAGGATCTAGAGTAGTGGAATAGCACGAGACTGTGACTGAATGCTTGAACCTAGAATCATAGGACAACTGAGAGGCACGAGAGTGAAATTAATTAACTGAACCCGAGCTTTGTGTGGATTAGATATCTAGGCGCATACGAGAGTTGGTTTAGGATCTAGTTAAAGATTATTGATATGTGTGTTAATGATTTTCTGAGGTAGTATCGATCGATACCTAAGCATTGGTATCGATCGACGCTTGATCCTTGTTTGCATGCGAAAGCTGGAACATAGAACTTAGGAATATAATTAATAATTGCATGCGAGAGCTGGATTACTTGCTTATTGAATTCGAGTTCTAGAACTTGATCTATAAAACCCTTAGAATCCTTGATTTGTGTTTTGAATTTATTGATTGATAAATCCTTAGACCTAGCAATTTCATCCTATCGTTATCAAACCAATCACCTTCTTACTTGTCTACTATTACTTCTTTAATAAACTGTTTTCCTAGTTTAATCTAAACATCTATAGTCTATGAGGTTTCATTTCACCCCTAGCAGTCCAGTACGCCTCGGCCTCCTCCGGATCGACTGAGTGTGCTGCGAACTCCATCTTGGGTGCAACATCGCTATGATGCGAGCTAGATTGGTTGATCCATCTCGATCGGGATCGGGCGAGATGGATCAACCAATCCATTTCTATCAAGTCCTCGTAGCCCCCTTTTCAGGGTCGGGTAGGACTAGGTCTGTTTTTATCTCGATTGAAGTTACCATTTGAACTTTACGACTTAAAGGATTTACTTTCTCGTACGAGGATCGAATTAGTCGTGTAAGACGGAAATTGTTAACTAAACACCTAAAGCAACCTCCACTATATGGGGAATTCAAACTTTCTTTGTAGCGACATCGTATATAAGGATGTCGAAGTTGAAGAGACAAGGACATGCAATTCTTTACTCAGAGCAAACATAAAACTTTGGAAATTTAGGCATATTTCAATTTTTGTGTTATCGAGCTGTGACTCAACTAGGTTTAATCAGGTCTTACAAGGTTAGAACTAGGAACTCACCGACAACTACCGCTTAGGCTTACATGTTGTAAGGCACAAACCACAGATTCGGAATAAGATCTTCTTTGCTCTCTTTTCATTTTATTGATTCATAATAATTTTGTTTGTTCTCATTGTTTGATTGTTTGGCGCGTGGTTTAGCAGATTTGTGGGACCTCTAGGAAAGTTAGGTTTACTTAGCTTTCCTATTTTTATCGGAATATCGACAGTGCGAATTTTGGTTCCCACAATCATAATCCCTTTCTTGACTCAATATTTTTTTTAAAAGCATGTAAAGTTAAGAAAATGTAAAAATAGAATTCAATGTTAGTAACTATTTCTCCCAGACTTACAACATTGTCCCCATTGTTAGTTAGTCTAAATTTGGCTAAATAAATAAATTCGAATGGAAATTAGTCCCGGACTCGTACCTCTGTGTCGATGCTTTTATGCATTCGTCAATCGACACTAGAATCTGTACGTGGATCGACACTACTCTATATCCGTCGATAGATACTGGTTTGACAAAACAATTCTCGTCTCAATTTCATCGTGTCAGGTGGTCTAAACTTCATATACTGATTATCTCTCTTACTTGTTAGCTCTGTTAGACACTCAAACACACGTCAAAAATCCAAACAGCATAATAAAAATATGTTTATGATCCAAACATGGCAAATGAAATAAAAGAAGTAAGTGCATAAGTCTTAAAAGCAAATAAAAGGAGAAGCAATACATAAGACTACTCCTCATCAGTCGTCTCAAGGTCTGGCTGACAGAACGATCATGGAGCTGCTGGTGGCAATCTCGCGCGGTTCCGTGAACGGCTGAAGCAATGACATCTTAAAATCGCCTCTACTCTGGCCCGAATTGCATGAATTGCACCAACCAAAACTCTCTGGAAGTCACCATGGTCGAGGATGGGGATCTCTGGGATCTGTGGAACTCTAGTAGAGGGACCGCAGGTAGTGGTGCTGGATCGTCTGCGTGCTCTGCTGCTGCGGCTGGGAGTCTGGGTCCTCGCCGTCTACATACTCTGGGAGGTGCGCTGCATAGGAGAAAAGGGTTCGGACAGAACTCAAGGCGAGTGACTTCGTCCACGAAGTTTCTCAACGTGCGCTCGGGCACCTCTATCAAATGAGGCCCTGCATCATCAGTGAAGGACCAAAAGCGTCTCTCCTTCAGGCATCCCACACTCATAAGATGTGCCTCGTCCATGTAGGCTACCTCATTGACCATCAAAGCTCCCTCACGACTGATCCTTAGGTGCGTAAAGATGGGTGTCAGAAGAATCCCCACTATCACCTTCTTCGTTCTAGTTCCCTTGAATTGCTGTCTCTTTAGAGAGACCACGTTCTCTGCAAAAACTGCTCCCACATTCACCAACTGATTCTCAACTGGTGGCTTCACACGCTTTGTGCAATCTCAACCAAGTCTCTGCCTGATTGGTACAGTAACGTCAGTTCCTTCCCCCTCAGCTTGTTCGGCTCCATCTTGCGTAACAAAGTGTTGGCAAGAACCTTGAGGAATCAGCGCAAGATGGGGTGGCGAATGTTGGTCTGGTTAGCAGTACTTGAGTCAAAAAGGAAAGGAAGGGACGGAGCGCATAGGTTATCAACGTTCTCGAACCATAGATCTCACAGAGCTCATGAATCGAGATCATATATCTGATGCCTATGACGAAGAAGGTTAGTGTAGCCTTGTTTTCCCTCTTCACCCTCTCGTTCTTGTAGATCACCTGAACTGTGGCCATGACCTGTCTAACAAAATCAGGGTAGAGAGAATATTCCTTAGTGGCCCATCCACAGCTCTCTCAGCATATCCCTCAAATCAGCTCGGACCCCGAGCTTCCTCAGAACATCGCTGTCGACGAACCTCATGGGCTCAATGGTAAAACCTTAAGCATTGTAATGAAGAGTGTCGAAGTCATCCTAGTCATCAGATATTGGCCTCTGGGTGCACTCACTCGATGCCACAGCAAGTCAAGGATCAGGATAATATTTTTCGGTCCTGTTAAAATTCTCCTCTCTATTTGCCAAGGGAGGCGGAATGGAGGTCCTGATGGTGCACTGGAACTCCTGATGGTGCATTGGAGCTCCCAACGTTGGACTGTGCCTTGGTTATCCTCTCGTCAATCGGCAATTATGAACAAGAATCAGAAAATTTCTGAGAAATTTGGACGACCGTTGATTGAGGCTCCCTTACAGGTGTCATTTGATGGTCAGTCGGGACATCACAAGAATCATCAACTCTCAAATCGAACAAAAATAACAAGTAGTTGATAACCCCTAATATAGTAATCCATCACCCTAAACATTTCTAAATTCCGAGCCAAACCCAAAAAGATTTTGAATTTTCTTTCAAATCCTACGAACTCCCTAAACTAAGAGATTTCAAGAATATAACTTGATGGTGAAATATCGAGTGAGCAAAATTGGCCAAAATAGAGAGAGAAATCGGAGTTTGAAATTGCACTTGTATTTGCGTTTATGAAAAAAGAGTTTGTGTGAAGCTTGTAGGGGCTCGACACTCATGCATCGATCGATGGTCCTGTCATGGCGTCGATCAATGGTGTATATCGTGTCCACATTTTCATTATGAAAATTGTATATATTATAATTATTTTATATATGAATACTTTTTAGTTATTATCTAATTTAGATATTTACAAGTGGGTTTCTTCCCACTAATCGCTTGTTTAAGGTCATTGGCTTGACAGAACGCTAGATCAATCTGGTGTTGGTATACCAAAACGCACGGTCTGAGAGCACGAGATTTCCGCTTTTGCCAAGTAGTGCGTCACTCTTTGTTAATTTACTGTGAACTATCGTTTTTCAAATTTATGAGTATGATAGCTCCATAAGGTGTGACTTCTTTGATAATGAAGGGTCCTGACCAGCGAAAATCTAATTTCCCAGGAAATAATTTTAAACAGTTGTTGTGCAGAAGTACTTGGTCATTACGTTTGAAATGCCTTGATATCATTTTTTTTATCATGATAGGCTTTTGTTCTTTCCTTGTAAAATTTTGAGTTCTCATAGGCGTGATATCTGATTTCGTCCAACTCATTGAGTTGTATTAGCATCCTTTTTGGATCTGGTTTTGCATCAAAGTTTATCATCTTTGTCGCCCAATCTTCTTTGTGTTCTAGTTCTACCGGGAGAAGACAAGCATTCCAATAAAGTAAATGAAACGCGGTTGTTCCAAGTGGTGTTTTAAACGCAGTCCTGTAAGCCCAAAGCGCGTCGTCCAACCTTTTGGACCAATCCTTAAGGGTCGACCCTACCATTTTTTCTAAGATTTCTTTGATCTGGCGGTAAGAAACTTCTAATTGTCCGCAGTTTGGGGATGGTAAGTTGTAGTGATATATCCTATTTATTATCAGTTTTAGACCATTTCATTGACTCTATTTAGGGTCTGTTATGTGTGTCTAGGCTATGTTTTAAGTTCTTTACAGGTCTAGGTAAGTTTTGGAGATATATGAAGATACTTGGATCTTTTGGAGCATTTGGAGAGGAATAATTCGTAGCTGGTCATTGAAAATAATTGAAGTATGAGATTACTTTCGATCGACGATGCAACTTATGCGTCGACCGATGTTACATGACCAAGATCCATTGATGTTGCACATCTGCCATCGATCGATGTCAAGTTCGCAGACAGTCGACTTTCAAGCCCAAGTTATAGACATAACACAAGATTACAAGATTACCCTTGGACGAGTTTTGACCTAGGGTTTTATATTTATACTTTATCTATTGCACCATAAAAAGGGGGCAAGGGCTTTTGAGTGTGCTAGTGTTAAGGGTGCTAAGTGTTCTAAGTTTTCCTTGAAACCCCAATATTCTATCTATGCATTTTATTCAGATTACTATTCTTACTTCAATTATGTCTGAGTAGTTATCAACCAGATTAAGGGTTTATCAATGGTACTGATGGATTAGCCAAACAATAGAATTGTTAAGGTCATTATTAGATCTATTAATAAAATTATTTTTATTGCTTGTGTTCGAGAGTAACTAACTATAACGCTGAAAATAGGATAGTTAGACTCAAGCGAGAGCATGGTCTACTACCAGAATCTATTCTGTTGAGCTTGGTTGCTAGAAACAAATGAGAGTAGATTTAGACAATCTATTGAACTTATCGAACTAGGTCATAATGCTTGAATCAAGAAACCATCGATCAACGCAGGATCATTGCCATCAATTGACAATCATTCCGTGTCAACAAGCGAGAGCTGAGACATTGGACTTAGTCAATATATTAGGCGCGCATGCAAGAGCTGGTGTCTTTTACATTAGATTTCGAGTTCCATGATTAAATACCTTTAACTTCTATCTACTATAATCCACTTGCCTGCAACATTAGATCTAGCATATTTCCATATTTACATTACTAGCATATTTCCATATTTACATTACTAGCATACTTCCATATATACATTACTAGCACATTTCCATATTTACATTACTAGCATATTTCCATGTTGCATCTATACCTTCTAATAAGAAATATTTTCTTCACCTGGTTACTTGCTACCAATATATATAGTTATCTAGCTTAGCCTTTATAAATAAGAAATCTATTGTGTGTCATTGTTCTCTGTGGATTTGATCCCTAAGTACTATACCTGATCTCTCTTGACAAGAGTATTATTATTTTGTGTGTTGGGATTAAGGTTTAATTTGATTGCTATTTGTTTAGGATATTATTACCCTATTAAAACATAAAAACACACACACGTCAAATTTGGCGTCGTTGCCGGGGAGCATTGATCGCCATTAGATTTATTTTCTAGGACTTAGTCTAGATTTGTTACTTTCAAGGTTACTATTTTTGTTTTTCGTTGTTTTTCAGGTGCATGCAAAAGAGTACCAAGAGCAATAAAGGACACGACTTACTGTTTTCTGACCCACAGCAACTCGAACGCACGATCCGCAAAGAAAAACGACATGCATCGATCGACGGCATAACTTCAGCATCGACCGATACACCTTTACGGACAGCATCAACCGGCATTATAACTGAACCGACGACAGACATCAGAACTCAACCATCGACCGATACCAGATCTCTAGAATCGACCGATATTGATCATATAACATTGATTGACAGCACCTCATCTGCATCGATCGACGATAGCAGATGAGTTCAGATGGTTGCGCCTATAATTGTGTTTCAGAATGAGAATGGAGACTTGCATGACCTCAACAATCATCTGCGTAATGCAGAAGGTCAAAGGATAGACGATCAAGGGACTAAAATCCCTGATACAAATACAAAAGCAGACGCTGCAATAGCTCAACCTGAAGCTAACGCCCAAGCTGGTCAAAGAACGCTGGCTAAATACAACCCTCCAGACCAGTACTACGCCAACAGATCCGCTATTCGTCCTCCATCTTTTCAGAGAAACGATTTTGAGATCAAGCCCGCTTACATTGGACTTGTAGCGCAGAAACCTTACCATGGGTTGCGACACGAACACCCTATGGATCATCTGGAGCGATTTGAGGATCTAGTGACTGCTATTAAAGCCAATGGATTCCATGAGGACTATCTTTTCTGTAAGCTCTTCAAGTACTCACTTGCTGGAGAAGCTTCATATTGGCTTAAGCAGATACCACCAGGATCTCTGACATCCTGGACTGACATTAAAAACACTTTCTTGCGTAACTTCTTTAATGACGCAAGAGTAGAAGATATAATGAGAAAAATTGCTACTTTTTCACAAGAGCCTTCAGAGTCTTTCAAAAACTCATGGATCAGATTCAAGTCATACCAGAGACACTGTCCACATTATGGGTTCAACGAAGTGCAATTTCTTAGCAATTTCTTTAGAGGTATTGGACTGCAGTATCAGATGGCTTTGGACATAGCTAGTGAAGGAAATTTCTGCACTAGGAGCCCTGAAGAAGCTAAAAGATTGATTTTGAATCTAGCATCTAGCAGCAGTACAAAGAACACCGATTTTGAGAGGAAGAAATCAACTCCAACAATAAGCAAAAAGCAGATTAAAGAGGTAACAGAAAAAGCTGGATAGTGTCCAAAATTTTTTCAGAAAGCAGGTTATTTTTGCAGAGGTAGAAGCGATAGAGTCTGGAGAGAATGAGACTGAAGAAGAGGATGTGAACTACATTTATGGGAATGGTTTCCAGAGACAAGGAAATCCAGGTTTCAGCAGGAACTCCTATGGTGTGGGTCAAAGGAGTAACTTTAATCAGATTTCACAGCGAAACCCCTTTAACAACGACAGGACATATGGATCTTCCTACTACCAAAATCCTCCTTCATAAACCCAGGGAAGCAAGATTGAAGCACTGGTTGATAGAGTCTTAGAGGGACAGCAAAAGATGACTGTGGATTTCAACGGAAAGATAGATGGTATGTACCTCAACCTCAACACCAAGTTCGAAAACGTCAGCACCCATGTGAAGAAGTTGGAGAACCAAGTGATGAAAACAAGTGAGACCATTAGGAGAGATGAGATTCTGATTAAGGAGAATAAGGAGACTCGGAAAAGGCACCACGTCAATGCATTAATTGATGAGGATTTCTGGCAAGAAGTGAAACCCAAGGACAGCAACTTTTGCGTGGAAAATTCTATATCACTCGGCAATTCCCATCCGCGTCGATCGACGCAAGACAACGAGCATAGACCGACGGTGAAACCTACATAATCGATAACCTCATGGGAATCAACTAACATTGATCGACACCATGCTCATGATCTCGATCGACATAGAGGACAAAAGAATTGATCGATACTCCATGTCTGGCATTGATCGACAGCGTGGAAACCTAGTCCGATTACCCAACCTCAACACAAGTCTGATTGTGCGTCCAACAAGAACAACTTCAGAATAGAATACAGACACGTCTGAATCTACAAATCTTCATAGAGAAGACGACGGACACTCAAGGAGCAGGCAAAAGATCCCAAAACATCTACGTAGAGAAGCCAATGAAAAGGAGATGGATGGCTTTGCTAAAAGAGTTTTTAAAATTCCATTAGATATATCTTTTGATGAAGCTTATTATACTCACAGATTATGAATGTTTTTTCAGGGAAACAAGGGAAACAGATGATGACATAGAAACCATGTTCAATCACCTCAAAGAGAAGATGAAACAGAGATCCTGTTTGAAAAAGAAAAGTGATCCTGGGAAATTTTTGATTCCATGCTTCATCATAGGAAACAAATACCTTAACGCCCTCTGCGACACTGGATCTTCAGTGAGCATTATGCCAAAGTCTATGGCAGAGGAGCTGCACCTAAGAGTGGAACCCTCCAACGATTCGTTCACGTTTGTGGATTGTTCAAAAGTAAACTCAGGAGGGATGGTAAAAGATGTTCATGTACAGATCAACAACAACCTAATCCAAATAGACTTTCATGTGATGGACATCAGGATATATTGGAACTCTTCGCTACTACATGCAGTTAAACAAGTTATTTTATCTCTAATTGATAAAAATATCTTTTATGAACCTGTTAAATACAAGAACAAGGCTACCATGATCGACTTATGTAATGACGCAGAGCTTGTGGTCACATGTTTCTGCGATTACGAGTGCAATGAGGAATCAGTAGATGGCGCATCGATCGATACCCTAACCCTAGAATCGATCGACAGTCCTGCAGATCAACAATCGAGTCGACACCCACCCTTCAACATCGATCGACACCCATACCCCAGAAACGATCCCCACCCACCATGCTGTTTATGATTACAACCTATACCACCTCGAATACGATGATCATTACAGAGAAGAAGAGAGGAAGAGAGGATCGAGTACCGAGGGCTTTTTATGGAAGAGGCTGGAGTTTTTCATATTTATCATGAACCGGGGAAATCGACATCGATCGACGGCAACCATATGCCATCTATCAATACTGAGCACGAAGCAGAATCCGAACATGATTCAGCAGAAGAACACGACAGAGAAGCTAGTTATCTACAACCAGATGAGTTTGGTATTATGAGAGATCCAGATGGTCACGCAAGAGCTATGGATGGCAGAATTTTAAATGTCACGAAGGAGGATGTAGCAGATATACTTGCAAGGGCCAATGGAGCTGGAAAACGTTTTGGGCACCAGTCTGATTATCGAGCATCGATCTATGGTAACCATAAACCATCGATCGACACCAATTGGCCATGCCAAGGATACGGTGAAGCCTACGAGGAATATGACACAAATTATGCTGAGGATGAAGCTGGCTGGGTAATGAACACGAGAGTAGGCAATCCAGCATCAATAATCGGCCTATCTTGGCCATCAAACGACATCAAACGTAAA
The DNA here is from genome assembly GCA_905132885.1 of Moricandia moricandioides. Classification (NCBI taxonomy): domain Eukaryota; kingdom Viridiplantae; phylum Streptophyta; class Magnoliopsida; order Brassicales; family Brassicaceae; genus Moricandia; species Moricandia moricandioides. Next base: position 148,337 of record CAJHQQ010000260.1, read on the forward strand.
CCATATCCTTCACTTGGACCAGAAGAAACACAAGCTACCAGAAGAAACACAAGCTGGTTATCTCAGACCAGATAAGTTTGGAATTTTCAGAGAAGTGAAAGGACGTGCACGAGGTCTTTATGGGAAAATTCTAACTCTACCTAAGAAAGATGTAGCAGATGCCCTTCTAATGGCTGAACGGTCAAGAAATTTCTTTGGACAACCGTGACAGCCATCGATCGACGCACAGGTACCAGCATCGATCGACAACACGGAGCAGAAGCACGAAACATACAGCAGAGCAGAGATTGATGATATTGTGCATGAGATCTACAAAGCTCAAGAGATGTCACTGGATGATTTCTATATGACGTTTGATGATGTCTATTATCCTATTGATATATGCCTCACGAATTTTACTACAAGCATGGATGAGATGAAGTAAGACATGGATGCTTTTCAGAGACAGCATGCGAGTAGACCGGACGGAGTGAAATTGATCGACGGCAACCTCATGCCATCGATCAATACTAAGTTCAACAGAGAGAAGTTCACAGCAGAACACTACTTAGAAGAAAAGTTCTCTGATATTGCTTTTTCTCAGTGCATGATGAAGGAAGATGTTTCTCAGCAACTAGAGGAAATTTCAGACACTACAGCTGCCAAACTTCGATTGCTCCAGCGCAGTATTGAAAATCTACAAAGAAGAATGCATTCACTAAAGGTTACTAAGGAGATCATAAAGAATGAGTAAATCAGAGAAGATGAGGCAATCAGAAACTTCATTGGCACATGGTTTCATAAGAGAAACGAAGATGTAGCCACTTGTTTTCCAAGTGTTGATCAACCTCCTTTCTAGTCAGAGCACTCATGATGTCGAGCTTAAGATTCTAACCAACCCTGAGTGGGAGGCAGCCCACTGTTTAGTAAGTTTTAATTAGTTTTTATTCTTCATTTATTACTGATTTTCGTATTTATTTATTTCAGATACTCAAAAAAAATAGATGAAGACAATTTGCATACAGTATCGACCGACACTTGATAACTGCCGATCGACGGAGTAACCAATGCATCGATCGATAGGCACTTAACTGTTTTGATCGACGGTTACCATCAACGACCAGGTGTATCAGTTTTTCCCTATTAAAATTGGTCCTTATGATTTATTTCTCCCCCAATCTCAGACTGTATAACACTGACGATAGTGTTGTTTAAGTCTAGGGGAGGTATTACTGATATTGTGTTTTATTTTAAGTTTTATAACCAATAGAAACTTACAGGTCTAGCATCGATCGACACCCATATCCAACCATCGATCTACGCTCTTTTACAGAGAGAGGTATTGAGTTCTCTACTTAAGCTAATTACTTATGATTTAACTTTTCTAACCAATTCGAGGTGGATTACACTAGGGACAGCGTAATTTAAGTCTGGGGGAGGTTGGCTAATGTTATTTGATTGTTTTTGAGTGTTATTTATATCTATATAAGTTTTTTCAAAAAAAATTATTGAGTCAAGAAGAGGACTATGATCAAGATTTATTATTGACTAACCATGCTACAAGCACCATTCTTAGAAGGTTATTTACAGAGATTACTAGAGATACCAAAGTGGATCATCCTGCCACTATATCACACTTTCTCAGAAAGTTTGGAGGAACCGAAGCTGATTTCCAACACTAATCCTGACATTATTTTCTTGCTTTGCGATTTGGTATACATTGGATTGGATTCCTTCTGCAAGTCTGGAAGGTAAAAGTCTGTGTGCTTCTGATTCCTCTCTCTCCCCCCTTCAGATTAAAAAGGAGTCGAACATGATTTGGTGGCTACAACCATTAAAGCTTGATTCATATGATCCTAGAAAGATATAAAGGTCAAAAAGAAGTGAACATGATCTTGTGGCAAAAACCATTAGGGCTTCATTCATGGAAGCATATCCAAATATCTCAGTCAATTAAAAAAATAAATTTATACCCTCAAAATAAGGGAGACATTAACTGAGAAGAAGTGAGAAGAGAGAGAGGAAAGGAATCAGAGAAGACTGCATATGTGTTCAGATACTTGCAGAGTTAAGAGTCCATGTGTTCCTTGATCGATACTCCCAAGGTAAAGCCTGAACTTTTATTTTATGCAAAGAAATGAAATCAGTAGAGGGGCGAGTCAAACTAGTATTCGCTAAGTTGTTGGTAGAATGGATTTGTTTGCTATACTAGGATAGGGTATATAAGATTTCTCTGTGATTGGGTTGATAGGATGTGGTTGCAACAAAGCAAGGTGACAATTATACTTAGACAATATGTGAGTCTTCGCTTTTCAGAACATCTTTCACACGTTTGTTTGCTTGAGGACAAGAAAAAGGTTAAGTCTGGGGAGTTGATATAGCCTATTTATTACCAGTTTTAGACAATGTCATAGACTCTATTTAGGGTCTGTTATGTGTTTCTAGGATATGTTTTGAGGTCTTTACAGGTCCAGGTACGTTTTGGAGATATATGGAGATACTTGAAGCTTTTGGAGCATTTGGAGAGGAATAATCCGTAGCTGATCACTGAAGAGAATTGAAGTACAAGATTACCATCGATCGACGATGTAACGTAGGTGTTGACCAATGTTACATGACCAAGAAAGATTGATGTTGCACATCTGCCATTGATCGATGTCCAGTTCGCAGACAGCCGACTTTGAAGCCCAAGTTAGAGACATGACACAAATTTACAAGATTACCGTTGAACGAGATTTGATCTAGATTTTAGGGTTTTATATCTATATTTTATGTATTGCACCAGAAAAACCTGGCGGCATTCCAGACTTCCTTCTCCTTTCAGGACCTATCCTAAACAGAATCCAGTACAAGGGCTGAGTGTTCTATTACTAGGGGTGCTAAGTGTTCTAAGTGTGCCTTGAAACCCCAATATTTTATCTATGCATTTTATTCAGATTACTATTCTTACTTCAATTATGTCTTAGTAGTTATCAACTAGGTTTAGGGTTTATCAATTGTACTGATGGATTAGCCAAACAATAGAATTGTTAAGTTCATTATTAGATCTATTAATAAAAATATTTTTATTGTATGTGTTCTAGAGTAGCTAACTAGAACGCTAATAATAGGATAATTAGACGCAAGTGAGAGAATGGTCTATTACCGGAATCTATTCTGTTGAGCTTGGTTGCTAGAAACAAACCAGAGTTGATTTACACAATCTAGTGAGCTTATCGAACTAGGTCATAACGCTTGACTCAAGAAACCATCGATCGACGCAGTATCATTGCCATTTATCGATGCTCAATCCGTGTCAACAAGCGAGACCTGAGACATTGTACTTAGTCAATATATTATGCGCGCATGCAAGAGCTGGTGTCTTTCACATTAGATTTCGAGTTCCATGATTAAATACCTTTAACTTCTATCTACTATAATCCACTTGCCTGCAACCCTAGATCTAGCATATTTTATATATTTACATTACTAGCATATTTACATATTTACATTACTAGCATACTTCCATATTTACATTACTAGCATATTTCCATATTTACATTACTAGCATATTTCCATGTTGCATCTATACCTTCTAATAAGGAATATTTCCTTCACCTGGTTACTTGCTACCAATATATATAGTTATCTAGCTTAGCCTTTAGAAATAAGAAATCTGTTGTGTGTCATTGTTCTCTGTGGATTCGATCCCTAAGTACTACACTCGATCTCTCTTGACAAGAGTATTATTATTTTGTGTGTTAGGATTAAGTTTTAATTTAACTGCTTTTTGTTTAGGATATTATTACCCTATTAAAACATAAAAACACACGCACATCATGTAGCAACTCGGTGGTGGACTCCATGTTTCTTGAGAAGTTTTTCAAATACTTTGTTGATAACGTGGGTACCACAGTCACTTATAACTATTCGTGGGACACCGTATCTAGGAAAGATGATGGTTTTGAAAAACTTAACGAATACAACATCATCATTTTCGGAGTTGCCATAGATTCACCCCATTTCGATACATAGTTCACAACAACTAAGATGTATTTATTTCCGTTAGAAGAAGGAAAACGACCCATAAAGTCTATACCCCAGCAATAAAACGTTTCTACTTCAAGTATGAAGTTTTGCTCCATTTCATGTCTTTTTTGCTGATTATTCCCTTCTTTGTCAAGTCTCACACTGTGATATTTATGTTTGAGCGTCTTTAAACATATTCGGCCACCAAAAGCCTGCCTGGAGAATTATTGATATTGTTTTAAAACTAGCAAATGCCCAGCATAATCTGATCCATGACAGTGATATAGAATGTCTGGGACTTCAACTTCCGCAACACATCGTCTATATATGCCATATGAATAGTGTTTATAGAGGTAAGGTCAGTCCCATTAATATCTTTGTATTTCTCTTAGGAATTTCTTTTTGTGATATCCTTACAGACTTTTGGTTCTATGTCTGCCGCAAGATAGTTTGCTATGTCGGAGTACTATGGGCTATCCTTAATAGTCGTGTTCAGTGCGCACGCCCTCCGACTTAAACTTCGATCTCCGGGAGAAGCTTGGTTGAATTGTGAGGGTGTACAAGCAACTTTGATTGTAACTTCGTCTATAACCTCATTGGTTTCCATGTCCATGTTTGCCTTGTCTATTTCGTTGATTGATGTTTCATTAGGTGCATCGATCGATGCTTCTTCAGATGCTAGACGTACATTTTTAATAAATGTTGCGTCTGCTTGGTAGACATTTTTGGTGGGCAGGAAATCGTTGATTGGGACGTCATCATCTACTCTGATTCTCGAAAGGTTTTCTGAAACTCCTTTTTCCACTCCTTTCTTATCTTTGACTTCTATATCAAATTCTTGTAAGAGTAGAATCCATCTTGAAAGTCACGGTTTAGCATCATTCTTTTGAATTAAATTCTTCAAAGCAGCGTTTTCGGTGTGGACAACTACTTTTGAACCAGCTAGGTAGGAATGAAATTTTTTCAAAAGCAAACACCACAGCCAGTAACTCTTTTTCCGTTGTTTCACAATTCTTTTGTGCATCGCCGAGAGTTCTACTAGCGTAGTAGATGGCGTGTAGTTTTTTGTGTTTTTTCTGCCCAAGTACTGCGCCTACTGCGAAATCACTGTCGTTGCACATTATTTCAAAAGGAAAATCCAGTCAGATGGTTGTACAATTGGGGCAGTAACGAGGGCTGATTTTATTTCCTTGAAAGCTTTTAGACATTCGGGTGTGAAATTGAATTTAACTTCTTCGCATATGAGGGCTGTAAGGGGTCTAACGATTTTGCTAAAATATTTAAGGAATCTCCTATTGAATCCAGCGTGTCCTAGAAATCTCTGAACGTCTTTTACGTTTGTAGGTGGTGGCAGACCTGTCATCACTTCGACTTTGGCTCTATCTACCTCTATACCGGATGCTGAAACTTTGTTTCTAAAACAGTTTCGCTGTTGACCATGAAATGACATTTTTCCCAGTTAAGGACTAGGTTTTTCTCCTCGCATATGGCTAACACATTGCAGAGATTGTTTAGGCATGTTCTGAAATCTATTCCGTATACGGAGAAATCGTCCATGCATCTCTGGAAGGCAGCAGGAGTGTTACAAAGGCCAAAGGGCATCCTGCGATATGCAAACGTTCCATATGGACATGTAAAAGTAGTTATCTCCTGGTCATCCGGGTGAATAGGGATCTGGAAAAATCTTGAATACCCATCGAGGAAACAGTAGTATTGGTGGCATGCAAGCCTTTCTAACATCTCATCTATAAAGGGAAAGGGGAAATGATCTTTTCTGGTGGCGGCATTCAGTTTCTTGTAATCGATTCACATCATGTGTCCAGTTACAGTTCTCCTTTCTTAGGAACTACATGCACCAGGCTAACACAGTTCCTATCTGAAATGGGGTAAATGACACCTGCTTCCAGAAGTTTCATAATTTCATTTTTTACTACTTCCTTCAAGTTAGGACTTAACCTCCTCTGGTGTTCGATAGATGATTTTGATTCTTCATCCAGCTGTATTCTATGCATACATAAGTCTGGAGAAATTTTTGGAATGTCACCGAGGGAGTATCCAATAGCCTTGAGATATTTCCTCAGCTTACTCAGAAATAGGGAAAGTTCCCCACCACTCAAGTTGGCGTTGATAATGGCACGATAATAATTATCATAGACGTAAGCATATTTAAGTCCAGCTGGAAGTTGTTTGAACTCAAACTTCGGGTGTTTTTCCAAAGACCAGTCATCTGCTGCGGAATGGCGCTCAGATCGATGGTTAGCGAACAATCGTTATCATTAATGTCGACATTCATCACTTCCTTTCTTGCATTTATTAATCTCGCGCATTCATCTGATCGGTAATCCAATGCGAAGACGTATCCTCCAGGGTCTGTAAGAGATATGCCTGTGGGATCATCATAACACATCTCCATAAACGATTCTTCGGCTATTTCAAAGAGGTGATCTTTATAGTAGGCATGGCCGTCGATCAAAGGTTTTTTGATTATATTCTCCCTGTCAAAAAACATTGGTAGGTTTCCTATTTTTAGACATATAAGTCCTTCTCTGACATCAATGATTGCTGTGGCCAGGAATGGTTGACCTAGTATAAGGTGGTCTTTTGGTTTATGTCCGTATTTTAACACGATAAAATTTGTAGGTATATGACACTCGTTTATTTGTATAGGCACGTCTTCAAGGATACCTTCTGGAATCCTAGTGGATCTATCATCTAAAACGAAGGTTATCCTAGTGGGTTTGAACTTATTGAACCCGAAGGCAATTGCTACGGAAAAAAGGCATTAGATTTACACTAAAGCCTAAGTCATAGAGAGATCTCTGGAATCTTTCATTGTGGATGTTGCAATCTAGAACAAAACTGCCAGGGCCTAGGAGTTTAATCGGATTTCCTCCTCGGATAGCAGAACTCACTTCTTTGGAAACCATCATGACGCTGTGCTCATTTGTTTGAAAACCTAGCGACATCGCATCTTTGACATACTTTTTATTGGCGGCGAAATCTTTCATGGCATCGCTAAGTTGCATTTTTATGATTACTTTATTGAATGCTTTCTTCCATATGGCTATGTCTTGTTCGCTTTGCTTTCGTTTTATTTGGGGGAAAAGGGGTTATAGCCTGGGAGACTCTAGTTTTCGCTGGTTTGGCGGATTTTGACAACTCAGGATTGGGAGGGCTGGATCGTTGATCGACGTTTTCATCAGTTCGCAATTCAGTCTCACCATCGCTTAAGTTGACTGATGATTTTTTTAATCCTTTAGCTTGGTCAGATTCCTCTGCTTCTGGAAAAATGTTATCTTCAGTCTCAAGTGATATTGGTTTCAGGTCTTCTTTCCCGTCTCGCGTGATTCCACGGATTCATCCATTGTAATGCCTTCCTTCGCCCTTGGGTTAAGTTGTTTTCCGCTTCTCAACATAATGGCGCTGGTTTGTCGACTAGGATTAGTGTACGTCCTTCCAGGCAGGAATCCTTCTTCTCTCCTTATAGGTGCAGCGTTGTTCGCCAGTTGGATGTCAATCCTCTTGATTTTTTCACTCGAATAATTTCTCAATTAATTCTGAGTATATTAAATCTAATTTATCATTGACATTTGCGGCTACCTTACTGTTTCCAGTTTAAACTTCATTCATTTTTGACTTTTTACTCCTTTCTCGTGTTTTTACAGTTAAGTCGCAGTTGTTAGTGAAACTACTACTATTAAGTACGAGTGGCTGGTTCTCGAGGCTCATCACATCGGTGAATTCTTGATTGGGAGAGGTATTTCCATTTTCGACATATGCCAGAGGTCGATCCCGTCTACCTAGAAGAGAGGCTACTGATGGTAATGCTGTTTTAACTTCAATTAAGTGTCTCCTCTGCGGATGCTATCTGTTCGATCCCATCAGTGTCGAAGTTCTCGAAGGTTTTCCCCAAATCTATGTTTTGATTAACCTTATGAAATCTTCGGCTTTCTAGTACTGAAATTTCCTTCTCTGTCTGTGTCAAGCGTGGTTTCAATCCTCAATAGAAGGTGTTGATGAGATGGGGTTCTGAGAAGCCATGGTGTGGACATTCTTGATCGTACTCTTTAAACCTTTTCCAAGCCTTTTTGAAATGTTCGCGAATTTCTCGAGTGAAAGGAGATATTTTTTTCTTGCATCCCAGTATCTTCCTTTGGCGGAGAAATGGTTGATGAAGGCGCTCTTAACGTCTTTCCAAAAAGTGAGAGATCCTGGAGGTAATGGATCCAACCATCTCATGGCGTCCCCCTTGAGGGATAAATGAAAAAATTTGCAGCGATTATGGTCGTCAATTACCATGTCTTATAACTTATCAATGTGATCGTTTGGGTTCTCACTAGGGGATCCACTGAAACGATCTTGGCATACAAGAACAATGAATCGGGATCGAGTTTCAAACCCTTTGCACCGGGATTGCTTGGTAGTCTTATTGCGGACCTATTGGAATAGATCCCGCTAGGATTTAAGAAATCTTGCAATGGCAATTGGTGTTTTTTTAATTAAAGTTTTTGTAATTTGGTTAGGGATTGAATTCTTCTTATAAATGAGTTCGTTTGGTTCAGTGCATTCATGACCTTCTAGATCTTTTAGGACTAATTATTTATTATTTTAATTAGAAAAGGGGACTTACCTGCTTCCGTCTGATCGGTATCGATCGATGCTGATGAAAAGGCGTCGCCTGATGGTCCTGAACTTTCATTGATCACGGCATTTGTCATGGTGTTGATAGACGCTTGTTTTCCAATGTCCGTATTCTGTTCCAAAGGTACATGTGTCATCAGGGAAATGAAAAGAATTAAATAGCAACAAGAAATTAAAGTCTAGACTATATTCTAAACTAATTTATGGTTATAGGGAAGAGTCCCCGACTACGGCACCAAATTTGCTACATGCTCAAATTACCCTAGAGCTATTGATTACTCTCTCAAATAAGAGGTTCAACTGTAGCGCTTAGGGATCAAATCCGTAGAGACTATAAGATTACACAATAGATTTAATGCTTTTGTAATAAAGCTAGACAAAGATTAATAGGCAGTAAAGTGATCGCAAGATTGGTTTGCAGGTTTTATCAATTGGAAATGAATTGGACTTAAGGGAACTCTCAGGTAGGTTAAGGATGTAACTAAGTAATTTGATAGGGGCTTACTTAAGTAATTTTCTGAACTCAAAATCATGGTAAGCTATTGTTAATCCTTACAGGAGCGTCGATCAATGGTCACGATGTACGGTCGATCGATGCTACTTCTAACATATTCAGCGACATGTTTTGATAATATTTCTAACCTTTTATATCAACTCTCGTATATATCTAGTAGTTTAGATCATCTAAATTTTGGTTCAGGTAATTTACCAAGCTTTTGCTTGAGTCAATCAATCCTAAGGTCAAGTTTTAAGGTGATCAGTCTTAATCCAAGGAGTAAGAACAACTTAGATGAAGAACTAGTTAAATATTCCTAATAGCAATACAAAATAAAAAATTCATAGACTACCCTTGAAGAAACCTAGATCTAATAGTTGAATTACTCATACATGATTATAAAGAACATGATTAAGATCTGAATAAAGTGCATATAAGAATAGAGTAAAGAAATAGGTAGTTCAAGATCTTCCCTATGATGATAAGCAGATCTCTCTCTCTCCAATCCTAGCACTCTCTCTTTCTCTATGGAGTAACAATGGTGTTCTTGTTGCAAAAGAGGTGTGTCTACACTTAGGGTTACAAAACTATTAAGCTCTATAAATGTTGCCAGGGACTCGACTTGCAAATATTGTAACTTCTGAGTAAGATTTGCAATCTCTTCAAATCATCATAAAACTAGTAAATTCCATGACATATCAAGAGGGTACTTGTTCTTTTTCGTCACCTTGTTCAGTCCAGTGATCCTCCAACTGCTTCTTCAACTCAGCCATATCTGCTGGTGCCAAATGGTACGGTGCCTTTGACACTGGTGCTGTACCAGGTTCTAATTTTATGGTAAACGCATCACCTCACGATGGTGGCAGTCCTGTCAAGTGTTCAAACCCATCGGTATACTATGCTACAACCGGAGTGGTGTCTAAGTTGGGTTCCTTATCCTTCCCCTTGATATTGATAGTGTCGAGGTAAGGTTCAATTCCTTTCTCCAATAACTCTTCTTCTTGCATAATCGATATGATGGGTATTTCGGACGTCTCTTTATCCCTTGAAAAAAAAAAATTTCCTTCGGTCATGGGGATGCAGATGTGCGCCTTTGGGAATCCATCACGACCTTGTGACAAGTCAACCCATCAATTCAAAAGATCATCTCGTAGTGGTTTAACTCCATCTCCACTATATTTTCTTTAAGCTCAATTCCTTTTATGACGATGGGGACATCCTCATACGCTCATGTAGACTTTGCAACTCAGTTCATGTGGTCATATCTGTTTGGGACAAACGGTTAATAAAACTTAAGATAAGTTTTTTCCCTGTAAAAGAACAACAAATGAATGAGTATTTCAACAAATAATCTGTGAGGGAAGCTCTAGGAACCCGGTAATAAATCACCATCAATCATCATACAACGCATCATAAGTACCTAAGTTAAACATCCAGTAAAACAAAGGCAATCAACAAGAAACGAGAATAAACCTCGACGGTGCCAACATGAGACCACAGCACCTAAATCAGTACCTGTGTTCCTCATGTTGTCATGTGAGAGCTCACCACATACATCGGTACCCGTGAGTTCAAGCCTTCACGCAATCACGTTACCAACACCGGTTCATGCGTGATCCACGATCAAGTTCTCAACAACACACAGGCATGCCACATTCCCACTCCAGCGGTGAATCATGCCAACTAACACAGTCGTTGTGGGAACCAAAATTCGCACTGTCAAATTTGCTAGCGGAAGAAAATACAAATTCTCGATTTTCCTTGAGGATCCGAATTCTCTGTCAGGAGTGAAGACAGGTGATCAAATAAATGAGGAAAATATGAAAAGACTAAAAAAAAATTATAGAGAAGTAGATCTTTCTTTTGAATTCGGGTATGAGCATTTCTGAGACAAAAACATACATGAGTTTCATATGGAATCAAGACTACAAAGGGAATGAAATAACATAGACAGTAAAACTTAACTAAGTTCGCTAGCATAGCCGCCTATGTCAAGAAGACCTATGCAAGTCACAGATCGTTTTAGGGAAAGACATAAAAACACACAAAAATGGTTTTTGATTGATTACGGATTGGAGCTTATGAAAGGCTGAGTGTGTGCCTCTTTCGAGGATCAAGCCAAACGCATTTCATTTGAGTTGAAAAAGGGATCGAACTGCCTTTGCGAGTTCGTTAGTGATCGAGTGAAAGCCATAGAAACTAAAAATTTTGAGAATAATGCCTAAGGTTCATAAGTGCAAAGAATTCTAAGTCTAAAAATCGTCCTTATGGTCCTCACCTTGGCTTTCTTTATATAAGCCTCCAAGGTCGGCCATCTTTTCTGCCCCCGATTCAAGTTTACATCTTTGCGGACGTTTTCTTTATCTTTTCAACCTTCATGTTTATCTTGGAAGTTTTTCATTTATCTTCACCCAAATCGTATAAACAATCATTTTACTATGGGATTATTCTTGTTTAAACCATAAGTGTGCTTTCTTCGTGTTTTAGGCTGTTTTGGGCCGTTTTACGACTTATGTGTTTTGACTATGATTCTCGAAGAAATCATCGACTATGAGGGCGATGAGAGCCTAGGAGGGTGATGAGAGCCTATGAGGGCGACGAGAGGTTATGTGGGCGATGAGAGAGCCTTGAGGGTTCACGAGGGCGATGAGAGAGCTCTATGAGCGCGATGAGAGAGCCTTGATGGCTATGACGGCGATGAGAGAGCTCTATGAAGGTGAATGAGATCCTATGAGGGTGATGTGTATTGGTAACAAAAAGTATTGGTGGCTAGGAGAGAGGAAGGGGAGGCGAGGAGAGAGAGCGAGGAGGCGAGGAGCTCAGAGATACGGTGACGAGTGTGTCGCGAGCAAGGAGCTCACAGAGTTTTGTTCTTGTATTCTTATTTAAATAGGCTCGGCTTATGCGGTTTAACTTCTTTGACATTTCCAGCTCATATTTATCTAACGCATGTTTCTCGGAATATTTTAGCCGTTGATTTTGCCATGAACGATTTTGACCTCAACAGTCACCAGATGATCCAGTCAAGAAACGATGCAACGCCCGAGATGTACGTACCCTTTCCATGTTGCATTGGCACGCATAGGCCTTAATCCATTATCTAACTCATATACACCACCCACACATCCCATAACTCCAATCATTACATATAATCTTCAACATCATTCAATCATAGTTTATCAACCTAGCAACAAATCTATATCTTTCAAACCTCGAACATCAAGATATGTCTCATATGTATAAGTATATATAGATGTATGTAAAACAACTACATGTATGCTTATAGATACATGTAAGGATGAATGATCAATTTAGACACATATACCATGATGAGAGAATGATAGAAGGAGATACAGATTGCAAAAATCCCTCACCTTAGCCTTGATCTGTGGATCGGGAGATAAAACGAAGTATATTTGCGTTCTACAGATCCTCATGATCCAGATATACAAATACAAGGGTTGATTTCCATCAAAATCCAAGATCAGAGATCCAGAAGAAGAAGAAAGAGATAGAGAACAACAAAGAGAGATTTTTTAGGGTTTCCTTAAACTCACTAGTTGCTGGATCTAGAAGAAAAAGAGTATAAGCCTCAAGAAAACGGTGAGAAGGGACTGAAACACTGCGAGATCTCCTCTTCGGTGAGGCTACGTGGTGGTTGGTGGAGATCTGGTGGCTGGCGGCTTCTCTCTCTCCAACTGGGCAGGGTTTCTCTGTGTTTTGTGTCTATAGAGAAATACCTAAGGGCTGCCTCGTTTTTATAGAAGAGGAACAGAAAAACCCTAGGGTTTTCTCTACATGGGGCATAACATAAAGAGCCTTCTCATTAACTATTAGGCTCGGGCCCGGGATCTGATAATGACAATCACCGCTGCTTTCTCATAGAAACTCCTTCATCACTCTCTAGTATTTAGTATTATTTACATTTCAAAGAATTTTTGGGTAAATCCAATATTTTAAAAAAAAATATTAGCTTCTTTCTCCCTATTTGGCAAGTAGCAATCTTGAACATACCCCAAAAAAAACAGACATTAAATATATATTTTTATTTCAAAAAATTATGTAAAATTACCTAAAACTTTAGATAAGCTGAGATATTTATCACTTATACATTGTTGTACCCGACTCCCACCGGACAAGACCTGATCCGAGACCCGATTATCTATATCGATCTAACCTGAGACCCAATTATCTAACCCGAGACCAAATTTCACGAGATATCTCCTCTTTTTCCCCCATCTATGTAGACATAATCTCTTATGGGACTCCGAAATCACATATGCCCCTTTGCTTTAATGAAACTTGTTATGACTAAAATGCCCTTATGTGGTTAAAAGCAAATCAAAGAATGGAAATCTGGTTATATCTGGTTCGGGCCTCTCTTATGTGCCCGGTTTGAAATGATGTATGTTTCGGCTAAGATCGGTTCGGGTCTGTTAATTTTAATTAAAAAAAAGAAAAAAAAAGAAACCCATAGCTCACAATTCATCCCACTTTATCCCGCAGCTACTGTGTACTCGTGTCGAAGTCATTATCCTCTCCGGAGACACCGTAAGACAACTTCTTCTCCACTGTTGAGCATTTCTTCACGTTCGGTGGGGATCCAAGTTAGTTATCCTCTCCCCCTCGATCTGCATTAGTTAAATTTGGGTTTAGGGGTTGTAATTGGATGTGATGAATTTTGTATGCAGATTGGTGTTTATCGCAATTGTTTATGGGGCGATTTTAATAGGAAATGGGTATAAAATGCATTCATGTGGTTGAATGGGAGTTAATGGGGAGTAGAATCTCACCAAGAGCGATTCATACCCGAATCCAAATTCAAATTGAGTTCTTGTTGAAGCAAAACTAGATATAACTAGTATAACTCATAATTGTAGTATAATAGGTATAATTGTAGACAACTGGGTAAAACTCAATGCAACTCCTAAAAATGTGGATAAATAAAGTCAATTTATTGAGTTTGTTCCATTGTTTTGGAAGGATACAATAACGAAACACGTGAGCGTATATTTAAAATTCAAAGGCCGCATATGTAGTGTAACCTTGAAGACATCAAAGGAGGATATAAGTTTGTCAATGATAGAAGATAGGATTGATAGACCTTGTTATTTACCAGTTTTAGACCCCCATTTGGACCCTATTTGGAGTCTATTATGTATGTATGAATTGTGTTTTAGAGTATTTACAGGTTAATATACGTTTTGGAGCATTATGGAGACCATGGAGGATGTTAGAATATTCAGAAGAGATATGTAGTAACTGTTCACATTCAGCTAAGAACGAGTCGAAGTCAAGCATGACCATCGATCGACGGAGCATCCCTGATGTCGATCGATGTCCCACTCGCAGAGTATTGACCGACTTCAAGCCCAAGTCAAGAAGAATTACGAAAATGCCCCTGGACGAGGTTTGACCTAGTTTATATGGGTTCTACCATTGTTTAGGCAGAAAAAAAAACACTTTTTATTTTACAGCTTTTACTTTTCTTGCATTGAGCTTTTTAGTAGTTTAAGGGAGAAGATCTGAACTCCTTCAGATATCTGTATTGTAACCTCATTTATTATTCTATGTATTATATTATTCAGTTCGTCATGTTTTCTTTGATCATGTCTGAGTAATTCATCTGCTAGATTTAGGGTTCATAATGGTACTGATGAATTAGCCCCAAAATACAACTGCTATGATGAAGTAGTATAGATCTTTGGAATTGTGTTTAATGCTTGTGTTCTAGAATAGCTAACTAGGAACTTGAACTTAGGACATGTACAACTACGTGAGTAGGTTCTGTGCCATATTTTATTTAATTGAGCTAGGTTGTTAGATGCATGTGAGAGCTGGCATTATTAGCATAGTCGACGAACTTCCTGTTTGATTAGCGTTGATCGACATCAGGCATTAGCCGTCAATCGGCGGTTCACTTCTCTATCCGCGTATGAGAGTTGGGACAAGAGGGGGTTGGACTAGTTAACATTTATTGTTCTCGCATACTAATAAATTCATGCATCCTATCCATTATAATTCACTTGCCTGAAACTCTAGATCTACCGCTTTCCATATTTCAATTCGATTTAGTATTTTAGATCATTTCCTATTCCTGTAGATTTTCAACCAAAACCACTATTTATAGTTTTCCTAGCTTAACCATTAGATTTATAGAAATCTTTTGTGTGCCCTCGCTCTCTGTGGATTCGATCCTAAGTACTGCAATTTGACCTCTCTTGGCAATAGTAGTTTGTAGGGTAAATTTGATATCTTGCATCATTAAGAACACAAACCTTAACCTGCATGTTGTCAAGGATTTATAAGAAGATTGTGTTGGATGAAAGTAAGGTGAAACTGAAATTGAGGTACATGCCAATGGTGGTTTGATGTGAGGAACATTTAATTATTTCTGAAGATGATAATTTGTTTGTTTAAGTCCATCAATAAAGAGAACCATATCTGTCTATTTTGTGGAGGCCACGAGTAGATCGAAAGATTTAAAGAGTAACTATCAAAAGTAGATAAGTTTGTTAGTTCTGAACTACAAATATTTGCAGCCAACTGATGATGAAAACGGACCTAGTTCCATTACTTTGTACGTAGAAGACAGGCAAGCAAATAAACATAAGGAGGTGATAGAGGCAGAGAATGATGATGATACAACACTAGATGATTGCATGGATACGGATACAGCTTTGGAGATAAGTGTGGAGAGATTGGATATCTGATTATTATGTTGAGCAGCCACCCGTAGAAGAATCTAGTCAGTTTATAGAGGAATAGGAAGACGATTTGGGTCTGAGTATGCTTCAGTAATTTACAAGTAAGAGGTAATTCAAGAGGTGGTGGATATAGCCGGATTTTGTAAAAGCTTTTGTTATGTCACTAATATGTCGACTCATAGGCGACTGGTGGTAAAATGTTTTCAAGAAAGCTGTAAATGATGTTTATGATCTGCAAGGATTCCACAGACCAGCATTTTTATTAGAAGGTACACGGGGTGCACACATGCTCTTGAACTAGTCAAAGTAAAAGCAACAACAAGAGGAAAAGAGCATAATTAGTTGCATCTTTTTTTAATTAAAAATATCCTGGAGAACTGAAAACTACAGTTCCGAAATATATCATGGGGCTTCTTACACGAAAACTTGTTGTAAATATACTCACACAGTGTTTAGAGGGAAAAATCAAGTCGTTTGTGATTTGTGTTGTAGTTTGGAAGACAACTACAAGATTTTGTATAGCTATTTCTACATGTTTGAGTTGGTCAATCTGGGAACAAAAACAAGTGTGAAATTGGATGAGGCAAGTGAATTGAAGTACCTCTTCATAGCTTTTTGGGAGCTTGCATTGAAGAGTTTCGGTCATGATGAAAGTGATTGTTGTGGATACCACTAGTTTTCGCCAAAGCTCAAGATCCTAATTGTCACCATTATTCCATTGCGCTAGGTGTACTCGACGGTGAGAATAATTCTAGTTGAAATTGGTTGTTCGAGATCTAAAAAGGTGTTGTACCAGACTCTTCTGGATTAGTTTTTATGAGTGACATAAACTAGAGCCTCATCGCCGCAATAACTAATGTGTTTCCACAAGATCACCATGGTCACTGTTTATGGCAATTGGCCTAGAATACGAGTTGGCATGCTTCTAACGCCAACATAGCCGTAGTCGCATGGAGATTCATGAAGTTGGCTAATAATTACACGATGGCTAACTTTAGCTCTACTTACGGGTCTTTTAAGACAAGATATCCTTCAGCGTACAAGTATGTGGAGGAGCATACTCAAAAAGACACATGGGCAAGGTTTTTTTTCCCACATGACAGATACAATTTGGACACTAACAACAGTGTGGAATCAATGAACAATGTGTTTAAGGATGCAAGGAGGTATTCCTTTCCAATGTTAGATACAATCATCAAAACAAATTCAAATTGGTTTGATGAACTTCATAAGGACGATGTGTCTAGATTGATTGATACCAAAATGGTCTCTATTGTGGAGAACTACTTGCACGATTTATGGGTTGATGCTGAGAAAATTAATGTTCGTGAGCTAAATAGTTATAAGCTTGAGTACGAGATCACCGACACAAATGGAAAGATTTCTTTGGTTAACTTGGTACCGAAAATTTGTACTTCCAAGGTATTTGAATATGAAAAGTAGCCTTGTCTGGACAAACTTGCTGCTTTATTCACATTTCAGTGATGTTGATGCTGGACCAGGTTGTAGACGTGATATCCAGTTAGAATATCATGAGCTGTGCACAAGGAAAGAAGAAAAGAGGTTACCATCACTTGGAGAATAGCATAAAATGACACAAAACAAAGGCAGTAAAGGCAAAGTTTTGTTTTTAATTGGTTGTTATTTAAAAGGGGACGTTTCCCAATGAATGAAACTACGTCCTTTGTTTTGGTTTTAGTTGGTTCCATCATTTGTATTGTAAAATTACGTATTGGTTTTGCCTTCTGTAAAACTACTATAAAACTAAGTAGTAGGGAAAACTATTTCAACTTTTGGGTGTTTTTGAAAATAAAACTAGTATTACGTGCATTAAACTTGGGCAAATCTCTCAAATAGCATTTTTTGAAGTTTTTGTCACAAAAATAGACCTTAAAAGAAAATATGACCAAAATAGACCTTTTTTATTTTGAAAATTTTAATATTTTTTAATTTTTTAATTTACAAACCTCAACTCCAAAACCCCGACCCCATAACTCTAAACCCTAAGTTTAGATTAGTTAACCCAAAAGTATAAATATATATTTACATCTTTTAATAAAGTCTATTTTGGTCATTTTTCTCTTTGAATGCTATTTTTGGGACACAAACTTTTTTTTTGTCTATTTTGGTCTTTGTTGTCATATTATTTTTACAGTTGATGTTGTTGCTTTAACATATACATATAAAAAAATATTACTAGTGACTATAAAATTTGGTAAAAAATGATTTAATTATTCTCCAGTATATTACCTTATATTTCAAAGAACATTTTGTGAGTAAAGACCAACTTATAAAGGAAAAATCTAAGAAATCTTGATTTCTAAAATATTCTTGCAAAAAAATAATTAGTCTTACATTTTAAAGCACTAAAATAAAATAAAAAGTAAAAATACTAATAAAAAATTGAAAGGATAGGTAACAGTAAATAAATTAAAAACACAGAAAATAGAACTATGAGGAACTTCGGTAAAATTAGAAACTTATGTATAAAACAGGACTAGAGGGAGATGAAGAAGATAAAGGAATTCTACGACATACTTGGGTATGCTGTCGATGCCACCTTCGAGATTCCTAGCAGTTGCCCATATGGAGGACGAATCATCGTTGAGGTATCTCCAAATCTAAAGTATCAAAGAAATTTTGATACCTTTCCAGTGAGTAGATACTTCACTTGCAAGGCCTTCAAGGTAATTGATTTTCTTTGCCTTATATAAAACTACAAGAAACTAAATAAAACTACGTAAAACTGTGTGAAATTGTGAAATTTTTCGGGTATAAGACTCTGTAAAACTGTGTGAAACTATGAGAGTTTTCGGGTATTACGTGCAGAATGATGGACTCCACTTTTGTCAACCATAGGTTTTCGGTGTTCATGAAGAGGTTAGGAACTTAAGGAAGTAGGCGGATGAAATGGTTGAAGAGATTTCAAAGCTTAAGGAGCTTATGACCTGTCCATGAGATGAAATTCTCAGTTCTCTTCGTAATTGTCCTTTCGTAAAACTTTGTTTTTTTATCTATTGTTATCTTTTTCAGATAATCCAGGTCTTTATTTGTTGAGACATTATGAATTATGTCTTAAGACTTGTGGTTTGTGTTGTGTTTAGACTTGTGTTTTTGTTAAGGTTTGTTCAGATGTTATATTAAATTCAATGTCTTTGCTATTTTATAATTCTAGTAACTCTACCTAGTTTTCCAGATATATATATGTTATAGAAGACACAGTTTTAACAAGATAAAAACATGAAACATCAACATCTCAGAACAAAAACAACAACCACTGACATCAAAGTTCCAAAAACACCTACATCCACAACTAGCGACATTGAAGTTTTCTTCACTCAGTTTTTTCTTTTTGTGCTTCTCAACTTTCTTTAGCTGATCACCCATTTTTTAATTGTCTTCATAACAACTCCCAGTTGAGTCGAAGTGAAGCCTTAAATGGATTTATCTTTAATGGCCGGTAATTGCTGAGCTACTTGTTCTGTCTGTTCTACTTCTGCTTATTCTTCTCGCGCGGAAACAAAGACCGACAAACCTTTACCAAGACGCTTTCCCAACTATCGACAGAAAGATCAGGCTCATCAATATCGTCTTCATATTCCAAAAGTTCAAGCAACATAGATTCTTCTTCAGTAGTTTTGGTGGGCAGGATGTGTCAATATCCTTTTAGTGTCAAAAATTAATGTTGAATCTTACAAAAACAATACATAACTATCCTTAGTTTTCTCTTAGTTTTCCTTAGTTTCTTTGTTTTCCTTTAGTTTCCCTCTAATAGTTATACCTACTTTTCCCATTTCTACCGTACATATATCTTAACACCAACAACCTCTAATGCAAAGGAAAACTTACAGTATTTTTTTCCCAATTCCTTATTCATTTGTGAAAGTGGAAGCCCTTTAATTCCACTGGGTTGAATGTGGACATGAAAATCCTCAAAAAGTTTACATCAGCTCCTTCAATAGATCTCTGAACCACTTTCCCAACTTAGAAATTTCCCGAATGCAAGAAGCTACAAAACCAATGTTTTTTAAGAGTTAGCATCAATAGTCAACAATAAATGATAATGTCACATTGTTCTTTTACTTACCTCTAGTAGAAGACAAAAAACCTCGAAGAGGCCATAATGTCTTCTCTTTCACCAACCCTCCAAAATTATCTATGGTGTAAGAGATCTCTTTCACCATATAATCATAGGAGTATCTCCCCCGTGGAAAGGTACTGCATAACTCAAGATCATTCATAGCTCTTTGGAAAAAATCCAATATATTTTTTGCGCCTTTTAAAAATTTTTGTTTTCAAGAAAATAACACTTCCTAAGAAGCATAAAATTGCCATATTCATCCTGTCTCAATGGAGTCTCATTTCAACCATCTTCCTTCACATATTCCAACCTTATAATCCTACCTTAAAATGCCGCTTTGCAAACTTTGTACTACCAGACTCCTTGTAGTTTAGAGTATAGTTGCGTCTGTTTAGTCTGATATCAATTTGTGTTCCCTCAGCCCATAATGGATGGGAACGCCATTGAAAATGAACCACACTTCCTTCCACTTCGTGATATAGGCAGTCTACAGAAAGAGCATCCACATTTTCTAAACTTTGTGGTTTGAGTCCCTTTTGATGTGGAACAATTGTTTGAATTAAGGATGCTCCTCAAACCAGCTCCTCTCCAAGTTAGTGAGCTTCAATTTCTGATTCTCAAGTGTGTCAATAGCTTCTGATATGAAACACCTTGTGTAATAACCATCATGAGCCAATGAATTTTTGGTCGAGAAAAATTCCGCTCGACCAGTTCGGAGTTCGTCGATCAGATTTAAAAATAAAATTGACCCGATGAATTAATGTTACGACGGGACTGTCATGTAGTTGAAAGGCCTTCTCTTAATAGTTCTGGTCGAGTATTAATTATGTTGGTAGAATTTTATTCAAGCTGGACGAGTATAGCTGAAGCAGGACGAGATTCAAAGGTCGAGAAAATTTTTAGTCAAAAACTATCTAAAGATTATCGACCAGCTTCATAAATGGTTTCTGACCCGTCTTGTGACTTTCACCAACCTGCATGTTTGCTTCATTTAAATGATCAGGTGATTGTCACAAGCTGCCTGTATTCTTGCTTGCTTCCTTGCTGGACTAGACCATGTAAGAAGCACATGACTGAGTTAAGCTTTCTTCATGTGAAGGAAAGGAAAGCAACTTGGCTGTTGGGAGTGAAGAAGCAGCTCTTCACCTGTCCACTCTCAGCCATGCTTTGTGTTAAGTAAACCCTCATCTTAATCAACTTCTTATGCTATAAAACACCTTCTTCTCTCCTCTGGGTGTCTGGTTACAGAAGTAAAAACCATAGAAAAGTTTAGAGAGAAAGATAGAAAGAAAGATAGAAAATCTGTGAGGAAAATCTATGAAAAGAAAATTCAGAGAAGAGAAGTAAGCTTGGACAACCCTTTCTCACCCTCCTCTGACTTCAATCAGTTAGTTATGGTGTGTTTAAGAGATGAACTTTTGGCGTCCTGAAGTTTAGAATCACCCATTTTCTTCAGCCTTTGATTTGATCGGTAAGATGTTTGTGGATTAGTTTTCTGTGAGAAGTTCTGTTGGTTTGTCTGCACTTGAGATTTTTTTTCTGAATTAATCCGACCTTGGCTTCATAGGGTACTGATCAGGTTAGGCGTGGCTTCAACTATAAGTGGTGTACCAGTGAAATTCAGAAGGTTGTTGATTTGAACTGGTAAGAGTTTATGTGTTTGATGAGAACAGTTTTGTTAAGCTTCAGTCCCCTTTTTCAGTTATGTTTGTTGAGAACCAAGTGCTGTGTATTGATTAGCCTGTCAGGGTCAGTTGAATAAGTTCATATATGATTCAGTCTTTGTTGGTTCATGATTGAATTTGTCTCATTGAACCAGTAGCTGAACTTATGTGAATTGTCTGAATTAAACCGAACTGATGTAATCTTGTGCTGAACTAATGTTATCTGAACCGGGCTGACTAAGGTCTGACACTACAAGAAAACAGTTTTTTTCCGACTGCATTTTGCGACTACAGCCGCAGTCACTGAATATACCGACCATATACCAACCGTTTAGCGACTGAAGTGCCACCAAACAACATTAGTCACTCTGTAGTCGCTATTTTGCGACCGCAAAATTTAGTCGTGAATCAGTAGTTTATTTACGACTATTTAGCTACTCACTCTGACTCCCTAAACGGTCGTCGGTCAGCAGTCGCAAAAAACAGTTACAAAACACGTGGAAAGCGTTATGAGTTCCTATTACACCGGTTTTTTAACAGTAAAAAAAAAAATAGTAGCAAAACAGTCGCAAAACAGTGGCTAAATGTTTTATATATAGAAGTAAAATCGACACCTTTCTTCTCATCACCAACAATTCAAAACTCTGAGCAATTGAAAACGTTTGTCAAGAGTAACAAAAAATCTTGATTAACAAAAAAAAGGAAAAAAGAAAAAAAATCGTGAACTACAATGACGGGCAATTACAACAATACTAATTTTCGTGATTGGATGTACAAGAGGATCGATGAAGAAACGGGGAATTTCTCGAGAGATTTTGTCGCGGGGGTAGAGGAATTCATGATGTTTGCAAATAGTCAGGAATTAACGCAGAGCAATGGCGGTAAGTTCTTTTGTCCTTGTAGTACTTGCAGAAACGATAAATTTCTCCCGGGGCAAAAAATCTTGAAACATATATATAGTAGAGGATTTATGCAAGATTATTATGTTTGGTACAACCATGGAGAAGAAATAGATATGGGATTAAGAACGAGTTATGTTGATCCGACGCATTTATGTGGTAGTGGAGAAGTAGGTAATTTAGTACAAGATAGATATGTGGAAATGGTGAATGATGCATTTTGTGATAATGTGAGTTATGATAATTATCAACAAGATGATAGTTGTCAAAATGTTGTAGACCCGGTTTCCAACCATTCAAAGAAATTCTACGACTTGTTAGAAGGAGCGAAAAAGAGGAAGCGCCATGTCGTGGCACCAAAATCGTCGCTTAATAGAACACCAAGACCATTACCGGCTCAGTATGACTTCATCCCTACGGCGACAACGTCGAATCTTCCACCGGTGGTTCTCCCCAACAACAATCCGGCGCCGTCGGTTAGGGATTATCCACCTCCGAGGCAACTCTTTCCTCCGACCTCCACCTTACCACCTTCTAGATATACTCCGGTGCCTCAACCACGAGTTCATCAATCTTCTGGCGGTGAAGCTCAGTCAAATCCTCAGCCTGGGCGGACACAATCTCCATCTCCTCCACTTGAAGAATCTCCATCGTCTCCACTTCATGGAGCTCCATCGCCTCACAGTTCTCATGCACAAAACTCTCATGGAGACCCAGAAGATTTTCCTGAGTTCGAAGCTCCAGTACAACCTGATCTTTCTGAGGAGGTGATGGATTTAATAAACTCGATGCTAGCCCAACCAGGGCGAGAAGAGTTCACAACGGTTCTGTCTCGCAACCTCGAGCCTGGTACAACGTGGTATGGTTGTGAGTTTAGTTTGAGTTTTTTTTATGTCTGTTGTGTTAGTTTAATTATCTGATTAGGTTTTGAACACCATAAGATAACCTGTTTAGTTTCTTTTCACTGCTTTTTTGGGTTTGCTGATTGAGAGTCTCTGGTTTTTTCCTCTTGTGGTGTAGGTTTGGTTATGACAAGTCCAGCTTGACCCGTAAGATAACCAAGATTATCACCAAGAAGTTTAATCAGCCATTCTATAGCTGGTCATGTGTGCCTAGACACAGAAAAGAAGGATACTTCCTTGAATTTGCGGTAACATTCTCTATCTATTCTTACATTCTATTTATAGTTCTTTCTTTTCTGATGATTATTATTAACACGTAGCTTTTAGTTTTAAATGCGGTTTATAGTTCTTTCTTTTATGATGACTAACACATATTTTCTCTGTTGTTTTGTAGAAAAGACACACATGGAATCCCATGTTAACCGGTCTTGTTCAAGAACACTTCGAATCCATTTGTCAGCTTCGAATGAAGGGTATGGTCAGTACTGCTAGGACCTCTAGAAAGCAACCGAATTGGATAGGAGATACACTCTGGATGCAAATGACTGCTTATTGGGACACTAAAGCAGCAGTGGCAAAGAGCAAAAAAGCATCAGCAGCTCGAAAGTCTGACCGTAAAGGTCTTGGTATTCACAAGCATAACTCAGGGCAGAAGTCCTATATGCAAATCGAACAGGAGCTGGTGAGTACCACTTTCTTTGTCTCGTTTTCTCATAACTCATGTATGCCTTTCTTCCATTTCATTTCAGACTGTGGAGTTGGGAAGACCTGTGAGTTTTGGTGAAGTCTTCATCAAGGCTCATACAAAAAAAGATGGAACCTATGTCGATTTCAAAGCAGAAAAAGTTATTGAGGCTTACAAAAAGAAAAAGGAAGAGAAGTTGGCTAACCTTGACCAGGATAACACTGAAATCTCAGATGGGTCTCAGCCAATGCTGTCAATAGAAGAGGACAACGAGCTGTTTATTCAGGTTAGTGTTTTTTATAAAAAAATTTTTAGAGTCTTATGTTTTCTAGCTTGGAAATTGATTGGTAATCACTGAGTCATTATTTTATTTGTTGTAGTCAACCTTCTGCAATGACAGAGGAGACCTTTTTGGTATTGGAAGCTTAAAGAAGAAGCTTAAGAGAAAGCCAAATGACCCAAGCAGCTCCTCTTCTTTCATGCACATGCAACAAAAGCTTGAAGAAGCTGAACGCAACATAGAAGAACAAGCACGCAAAATAGAAGAACAAGCGGCCCTTATTGCCAAGGCTGAGGAAGAGCGTGCTCGGGTTGAAGCTACTAACCAGGTTAAGATGGCCGAGTTCACCCTTATGCACGACTATATGCGTTCAACTGATCCGAGATACCTTGCTTTCATTGCTACTGAAGCATCATCTTCAGCTCCTACTAATCAGTAAAATCTACCATCTTTTTCTTTAGTTTCTCATATGTTAAGTATAACTTGACTATCTTTTGGTGTTTTCTTGTATTATCTTTTTGGTATGTATAATTCTCATATGCTAATTTAACTTAACTTAAAACAACTCAAGTGTTGAGTTGGTTTATCTTATGTATCTTTTTGGTATTTATAATTCTAAAAAACGTTTATTTAATTTCAATTTCTTCATTTTGCATATGTAAATCCACAAATAAAAACTCAAATCAACCAAAACAAATAAATACGAAATCATAAATCTTGGTTTGTATTTGTAAAAAAACAGTAGCCCCGTAGTCACTAATCAGTCGCTAATTCAGGCGGTAATCAGAATATACATCGGTCATCAATTAGTCGCAAATTAGTCTCTACATTTCCCGACTGAACGATGACTGCACAATTAGTCGTTAAAAGCAGTCACTGGCCAGTCGCTGAAATATGTCGCTAAATAGTCATATATTTAGCGACTATGTAGTGACTGTTAAACGACTAATATATGGGTTGCTAATCAGTCGCTAAATACCGACCACTCAACGACTGGTTTATTTAGCGACGAGCACTATAACGACAGCCTTAATCAGTAACTAATCAGTCGCTAATATTGATTTAGTGACTGATTACCTACAATTGTAGCAGTAGCAAAAAAACTGTTTTCTTGTAGTGTGAACTTGTCAAGTAACTATATATTCTAGCAGAATCAAGCTGAGCTGTTGTGAATTTATTAGAACCGGTGTTACCTGAACTTGATCTGAGCTGAACTTGTTTTGTTCTAAATCATCTTAGGTAAACCGATTTATGCTTGAACCGATATGATTTTTAGCTAAGCTTAACCGGTCAGATCATGGTGTGAACTAAGTTTTCCTGAATCAAAATATCTGAGCTGAGTTGAGTTTCTTCTTGAACCGGACTGATTAACCATTGTTCCAACCGTTATGTTATTGGTTCAGATGGCCGAGGTCAGTGGTAGGACCAGCCGAAACATGTCTTTTCCTCATTCTACTTTGGGAATGATCAGTAATTGGAGAACATTTAGCTTGAGCTTGAGTGAATGGTGGGTGACATGGAGGTGTGTTTAAGATAGGATTCACATCGATGGAATGATTGGCCTTATATATATAATAATTATGGAATATATTTCCACTGCATTCAAATGGTGTCGACTGCTCGGGATACTAATAATATGTGATGGGGTGCGGGATTAGACTCACTGAGTAAACTAGTTACGCATGACTCATTTGTGATGCAGGTAACCAGTAGGCGGGAGACCTTTACTCTAGGACGGGAAGGAACAACGTTAGCCAACGGTAGTTTTATTATCCTTACAAAGTATTTTTGATATATCATATGTATAAAGTTTGTTGACCGAAAACCTCGAGGTTAATCATTAATATTCTGTAAGATGCTTTTGAACGAATATTATATAATGTATTAAAAAATGTTTCTTTAAGTACAAATTCCATATAATATTAGTCCTTGTCCGGACGAACTAACTATATGGTATTACTCAGTCGGGTTGAAAATCCTCGGGTTGTACCTAATAGGATATGTGTATTTTGGCGATTAGGCTAAGGTACCTGGATCTATTCTGTGAACTCCGGGTTAATCGTTGAGGTACACATTGTGGCCTCTCAGTTTGGTTTAAGTTACTAGTGATTGGCTGTGCATCTTCTTGTTTGATTGTTGTACGGCTGGTTAAGTTAACATGTACTTAGACAAGATCGGGGGCGTCACAAAGGTGGTATTAGAGCATGGTTATACGATGCTAGAGTGGGACTTATTTCAAATGTTTTTCAAGTCAAAATGAGTCGCAAGGATAACTAGGATATGCTGGTTGGTTCCTTCATCTTAGAATAGATAGTCCTGGGTAGTTACGTTACCGTTATTTTTCATAGCAGATGCAACAAGACAAGCTTGACGGGGTAGAGTGTATCTACCAATTTTAATCCTGTTATGCTCGGGTTAGCTCTCATCATGCATAAGTTTGCTAACGTCATACTCGAGATTGTTACTGTCATGCTCAGGTTCGTTTCCACATGCTTCGATTTGTTACCATCATTCTTAGATTAGCTACCGTCATGCTTTCCTACCTTGCTTTCAAGTTCTATTGTGGATACTGATCCTTCAGAGGGGCTTATGGGACAGAGTCGACACATCTATTACATCTCCGGACTCGTGTGTTATCAATGTCAAGGTGGACGTTGATTTTGATCCGCTCTAGAGAAATTCAATGGCCTATGAACACTCAGATGCACTCGTTGTTTCTACTGCTCAAGACTATCCAGTTTAAGCTGAGCCGTACAAGAGCCATAGCCGTAGAAGCCTGATTGATACAGCATTTGTGTCAAGCTTACATTTGGTGGCAGAAATGGTTCAACAGTAATAGAAGACGATGGACACACCAGCCCCATTCCGTTTCCAACAAGACATATTGAAGCTTATAATGCAAAGAATTAGTTAGGATTACAAGATTCAAGGAAAGTCTAAACCGTTGAGGTAGACATTGGCGTGAGGTAGATCTTGAATGCAACACTTGGAGTAGAATATTGACGTGGCCTGTTGTTAATAGAGTTACAAGAAGGATTTGGTAGCAAGCGACCTGGAGATGAACGCGATGAGTTGTTGGTCGAGAGACTTTAGAGAGGTCAGATCAAGTTGGACAGATTTCAAGAGTTCAAGAAGTAGTATTTTCTACTCAAGGCTTGGGATCGATTAGAGATTGAGCTTACGACATTGATATAAGGAGATATTTCCGCCAAGAGAATAATCTCAAGATCATAAGGAAAAACCTTGGGGAACTTAGCCAGGAATTATCAGAGTAGTCAAAAGACTATGGAGTTCCAGATCTTCGAGGAAATGTTATAGTACGACGTGAATGTTAAAGAAGTTATTACTTCTGAAGAAGTTTATCAAGTCATGCAGACTGTTTAGTTTCCAACCGGCGCAGATTGAAGGTCAGTTTCAAGCAATGAATTACGTAAGTCACTGGGGAAGATTTTCGGTGGACGTTTCATCAGATCAAGATCGAGGACCCTGAGTTATTATGGAGGTGACTAGCCAAGGAAGAATGGTTTTGATTGTCCAAGTGTGGGAAATTCTAGATTGTTTGTGTCATTTGCGCTTTGGTGGTTCCCTTGTGAAGAGTAAAGATGCTATGTTACCTCTTGCCCATGAGTAACCCAATCCAATTACTTATACCTTGGGTGTCAAATCCTAAGCTTGTTCCCGTTTCCTTACCATCAGTCGTGATCCAAGTGTTATGCTATTTGGGTAGAGTCTACACTTTAGAATTGCTTGGACCGTCAAAACTCCTGAAAGGTCCAATCACATGTTTGCTTCTTATTACATTGTACGTTGCGTGCATTTAAAAAAAAATTATGAATGATTGAATAAATAAGTGAACGCGTGATCAAAGTGTCATAAGAGATACCTTGCATATGGACAGAATTTTCCGCACATATTGTGTTTGATTTGGGAACATCACATAGTTGTAGTTCCCGAGTGGTATCATAGTTTTAGGGAGGATTCACCTTGGTGAATTCAAGTATACCGTTCTTTTTCCTGGAAGTACTGGCTACCATTGAAAGTTATGGTATGCCCTCCCCATTCCTTAGTACTTCCATTAGAGCGGTATGTTTCTATCTAGAGTGAGATTGGCTATCTAGTTACCAACTCAATTCAGATGTTGTTGAGGAAGAAGTATTTGGAAGAAGACCAGTCACCGTTGGCCTACACTGGTATTCAACCAAGTGTTGGAGAATCACTCGTGTCAGTCTAGAGAGTTGATTTCCTTTTTGAAAAATTTGAAGTAGTGTATTCTATTATTCTGATCATTGGGAAAGTAGAAGATCAAAAGGAGGAGAGTACAGAGGCCCGTCCTATAATCAGAGAATTCAAAGATATGCTTAAGGCGCAAGAAGGATTCTTAACATCTAGAAGTAACCCGTTCAATATTCTTGAGGAAACCGGATTCGCTGCTATAATTTAGGCTTCTTGCCAAGTGACACTAGTCGAATAAAGTCGCAGTTAGAAGATTTGATTGGAGGAAGGTTTCGTTCGACCTTGATCTTTGCTGTGTGGAGCACCCATGTAAGTGGTAAAGAAGAAGGATGAGAGTTTGTGCTGATCTTGATACACTAAAATGAATCCTTGCTACTGTCAAGTTAACAGTTGTAATTGTAGTACTTTAGATTCAAATCCAGAGGACCAGTCTACACTTTATTTCTATGAGTTTTAAATTCAAGCTAAGAAGAAAATATGGTTTTAAGATTTAGGTGACTTAGATGACAAGTAAATAAAGATGTTTAAATGCGATTTGATATGAAAGCCGACCTAGGGTTTAATGCGGGTATTGATTTAGCCAAACAATTATTCAAGCACAGGTTTACACAATCTAGAACATCGGATCTCTCAACTGATCCAACCCACTGTCGTGGTGATTGATCCTTTGCGAGCAGGCCTGATCACCTAAGCTGTTGCTTGGGATCAGAGACGGCTGCAAGCTTTAGAGTTCATGTCCGATCTAGTTCACTTAATGCTTTAATATCTACTTTCGCTGATTAAAGACATTAAGCTCATTCAATATAGGTCAAGTTATCTCCTGCGTGGTTAGCTAGGCGATGAACAGCAGATCTAACATTAAGTGATCAAGTTAATGCAAGCAATAAGATTAATATGAATGAAGAATCCAATGAATGATGCTTATCTATGTTTGGCTTGTTTATCAATACCCTAAAACCCTAGGCGAGCCAGATGACTACTCAATCATGATGCAGTGAAACAAAGACATTAAATCTGAAATAAACTGCATAAGATAAGAATAGAAAAACAAAGGGTTCAGGATGATCTTCTCTAGGAAAGATGGAGCCTTCTCCCTACAATTGCAAATCGCCAAAAACAAGTCTAGGTCTCTTGTCAAAACTAGCGTAAGTAAAAAGAAAATAATAGAGGAGGTCTTTTTATAGGGAGGCGCCAATAGGTAGAAGAAAATTAGGGCAACAGGGCTTTAATTCCCGAAATAGGAGTATCCATATTCGTCTGGAACAGTCATCGGGATCACCCGTCCGCCTGTTCCGCTCGAGAACAGTCTCGGGACTGTTCTTCTTGAGTGTTCTCCGCAGGATTACTCCAAAAAGACATCTTTTCTTCATGTGCCCTTTCTTTACTCTTCTATCAACTCCAGACCTGAAAAAGACCACAAGGGACTAGACTAACACGATTTAGAGTCCTGAATCAAATGAAAACATATATACAATGATGTGAAAAACACCATATATCAATTCCCCCAGATTTAGATCCTTGTTTGTCCTCGAACAAGGCAAGTATCAAGAACAGGGAGAAAGGTTTGAAAGTGTGGAAACTCGCTTATTCTCAGTAACCATACTCTTACCATGAATCTCTGAACCATACAAGAAGCTAGCTAGGACCTCATACACTTACTGAAACCCCCTGACTGCTGTTCGAAAATCGGCTCCATACTCTACATCTCAAACCTGAAAAAGCAACACTATCGAGACAAAACTCCCTACATTCATTAAGATCAGCGTGAGCTTCTTGTCACAGGCACTACTTAGGGTAGACGGGCTAGGTGTTAAAACAGGCTATTTCAGTGTTTGAGTGATGGAGCTTAGAGTGTTTAGGGGTTACCAATATTTGAGGCGGATGAAGGATATCGCACAAAACTGCAGGAGAGGACGGATCCATTGATGCCCACAGCTCTTACTCACTTCTGCTCTGATCAAACCGGCTGTTCTCCAGTTGGATCACCTTATCTGACTGCTCCTCTCATAAACACTCGCTCTTCCTTACTCCATCTATGGTACTAGATCATTACACCTTTCCCAGTGGCATAATCATATATATATGCATCCCCTTTCTCGTCACTCAATTTTTATATATTTTTTTTTTGAAATAAACTTATACACAATGATTGAGTAGTGACGAGAGAAGGAGGTAACAATTAGTTTTGGGAGCCACTGGTGGTTTTTACCTCAACTCTCTGACTTGTTCTTCTTATTAGTGGATCAGGCGCCTGACTGTTCTCCATTCATGGATCAGGCATCTGACTGACCTTCTCTTCATCGTGTTCCTTCCTCCTCTTCTGAATGATTTAGCATCGATGAGTAAGAGGCTGTGTCGATCCTTTCCTCTCCAACCTTTTTGCACATATCTGCATATATAACATAGGGAAAAACAAGTGCATGTGGGTGGAATAAAGGTTAAGGTGCAAGGTGGGAACTAGCTAAAGATGAGCTAGCCACTCAGGAACAGCAAGAGGGATGAAAAGGGATAAGAAGTCCTGAGTGTAGGTCTCGTTTCCCTGATCTAATGCCCACAACAAGAAGAATTTAAAGTCAAAGTTAGGTCCAAGTTAGGTGGAGTTAAGTCTACCCAGTGTAACCTGATCAGTAGAGAACTTCTGGAGAGTCTAATGAGAAATGTCAGGGTGTTCCAGGTCCATGTATGGGTCGTTCGCCACTGCTAAGGTCACTGAATAAGAAAGTTAGAGCACGAGGTGGTTAAAATAACATCACACAATAAGGTCATTATTCCCACAATAGTTCAGACTGACTCGATCCTAAAGCAAGACTCAATAAAACATTAAAATGACACAAGAACAAGGACTGACTCAAAGCACACAAATGCTCCCCCAGACTTAGATCACACCATCCCTGGTTGTGATAGAAATAGGAGGAACAAAAAACACAAATATAAATAAAGCATAAAGCATGTTTTTTTTTTTTTTTTTTTTTTGGTTCTGATTACTTACCTGGAACAGTCGAGTGGAACATGCACCTGATTGTTCCGCCGAAGTAACTCAGTTTTTCTTGTTTTTATGACCTGCAAATTAAAATCTAACAAAACAAAAACATAGGAAAAGAGAAGTTATATACATACCAGTGGGTTGCCTCCCACCAAGCGCTTGGTTAACGTCACTAGCTTGACTTTGATGAGCCGATCAGGCTGGAGAAGGATCGCCTAAGGGTATTTCTACTCCTTCTGCGATTGGTGTGTCAGCAAGATAAGGCTTGAGACGCTGACCATTAACAACAAATTCTCCACCTCTTGTGTCCAGCAACACAACAGCTCCATAAGGACGAACCTCCTTGATAGTGAAAGGTCCAGACCATTTCGATTTAAGCTTTCCAGGGAATAGCTTCACTCGAGAGTTAAAGAGTAAGACTTGATCATTCGGTGCAAAGCTCCTGCTAATGATCCGTTTGTCATGGAATGCCTTAGTCTTCTCTTTGTAGATCTTAGAACTCTCATAGGCCAGATGCCTGATCTCCTCCAACTCGTGAAGTTGCATGGTTCTCCTCTCCTTGGCCGGTTTGATGTCGAAGTTTAGTAGTTTAACAGCCCAAGCTGCCTTGTACTCTAGTTCCACAGGTAGATGACACGCCTTGCCATAGACCAGATGATAAGGAGTGGTCCCTAATGGTGTCTTATAGGCGGTTCTGTATGCCCAGAGAGCATCATCCAGTTTGAGAGACCAGTCCTTACGGGTAGTATTAACTGTTTTCTGCAGGATGTTCTTGATTTCTCTGTTTGAGACTTCCACTTGACCACTAGTTTGGGGATGGTAGGCAGTTGCAACCTTGTGTTTCACCCCGTTCTTGCTCAGCAATCCTTGGAACAGTTTGTTGATGAAGTGTGATCCACCATCGCTTATTACCACTCTAGGAACTCCAAATCTTGGAAAGATGATGGAGGTGAACATCTTGGTTACGACCTTTGCATCATTGGTTGGACTAGCAACAGCTTCTACCCATTTGGAGACATAGTCTACAGCAACCAAGATGTACTCATTCTTATGAGAAATTGGGAAGGGTCCCATGAAATCAATTCCCCAACAGTCGAATACTTCTACTTCCAAGATGTAGTTCTGAGGCATCTCGTTTCTCTTGCTCACGCTACCCATCCTTTGGCAGGAGTTGCATCGTGATATAAATGCATGAGCATCCCTAAACATAGTGGGCCACCAGAACCCGGCTTGGAGTATCTTGGAGACTGTCTTGAAGGTAGCAAAATGACCAGCATAGGAGGAACCGTGACAGTGGTGAAGTATCCCTGGAATGTCAGCCTCTGGAACACATCTCCTGAAGATCCCATCCTTA
This sequence comes from Moricandia moricandioides, assembly GCA_905132885.1. Taxonomy (NCBI): domain Eukaryota; kingdom Viridiplantae; phylum Streptophyta; class Magnoliopsida; order Brassicales; family Brassicaceae; genus Moricandia; species Moricandia moricandioides. The sequence continues at coordinate 181,249 of CAJHQQ010000260.1, forward strand.
CCTTGACGATACAAATACGGCTCATCCCAAAAGTAATGCCTTGCTTCCCTTAGAAATTTCCTCTTCTCATTCCCGGTGAATTTCAGAGGTTCCTTTTCAGCAGCCAGGAAGTTAGCAATCTCAGCAAACCATGGAAGATTCGGATACTGCTTATGGATCACTGTTATGAATTCATCATCTGCGCTGGAACAGTCCTTGCTGACAGGTGATGACTGTTCCGCAGTGCTCAGACCAATCATGTTGACATACTCCATCGGCTGTTCCTCATCAAGAACTGTCTCATCCGACACTTTCATCCTAGAAAGGTGATCTGCTACTCCATTATCAACCCCCTTCTTGTCTCTTATCTCCAGGTCAAACTCTTGGAGCAAAAGAATCCACCTCAAAAGCCGTGGTTTAGCATCCTTCTTCGTGAGCAGGTACTTGAGAGCTGCATGGTCAGTGTGCACGATTACCTTTGATCCCACTAGGTAGGATCTGAACTTCTCAAACGCGTAGACGATGGCCAGGAGCTCCTTCTCTGTAGTTGCATAGCGACACTGAGCCTCATCCATTGTTCTGCTCGCATAATAGATCACGTGCAGTTTCTTTTCTTTTCTCTGTCCTAAGACTGCTCCTACTGCAAAATCACTTGCGTCTGTCATGATCTCAAAAGGAAGATCCCAGTCTGGAGGTTGAACAACCGGTGCACTGACTAGAGCCCCCTTGATCGCATGGAACGCAGCTAGACAGTCGCTATCAAATGAGAACTGGGCTTCTTTGCAGAGCAGCCGAGTGAGTGGTCTAGCAATCTTTGAGAAATCCTGGATGAATCTCCTGTAGAAACCAGCATGTCCTAAGAAGCTCCGAATTCCCTTCACTGTGGTAGGCGGCTGTAGACTCATCATGACCTCAATTTTTGCCTTGTCAACCTCGATGCCTTTTTCTGATATCTTATGTCCTAGAACAATCCCATCTCTGACCATGAAGTGACACTTCTCCCAGTTCAGCACAAGATTCTTTTCCTCGCATCGCTTCAGTACCCTGCACAAGTTTGACAAACAGACATGAAAGGAGTTTCCATAGACGCTAAAATCGTCCATGAAAACCTCCATTATGTCTTCGATTAGATCTGTAAAAATCGACATCATGCAGCGCTGGAAGGTTGCTGGGGCATTGCACAAACCGAATGGCATCCTTCTGTAAGCGTATGTTCCGTAGGGGCATGTGAAGGTTGTCTTCTCCTGATCGTCGGGGTGGATGGGAATCTGAAAGAAACCTGAATAACCATCTAAAAAGCAATAGTAAGGGTGGTTAGCCAATCTTTCAAGCATTTGATCAATGAAAGGAAGTGGGAAGTGATCCTTGCGAGTTGCTGCATTTAATTTACGAAAATCAATGCACATGCGATGACCAGTGACTGTTCTAGTAGGGATCAGTTCATTCTTTTCATTTGTTATAACAGTGATCCCACCTTTCTTAGGTACTACATGAACAGGGCTAACCCACTTACTATCAGAAATCGGATAGATTACACCAGCCTCTAGAAGTTTCATTATCTCTTTCTTTACAACATCTTTTAGATTCGGGTTTAACCTCCTCTGATGTTCCACAGAAGTCATCGATTCATCCTCTAGGTGTATTCTATGCATGCATAAATCAGGTGAGATGCCAGGTATGTCAGCTAGAGAATAACCTAATGCTTTACGATATTTTCTCAATTCACATAAAAGCAGAGCAGTCTCAGCATTGTTCAGGTCAGCGTTCACAATGACAGGATATGTAGAGTTAGGTCCAAGGAACGCATACCTGAGCCCTTTAGGAAGGGGTTTGAGTTCTACCTTTGGAGCTTTCAGCTCGCTCCAGGAATCATCAGTCTGAGATGCTGGAACAGACGGGGTTTGAGTCGAGGTTGTTCCGGCTGGATGGCTGGTCTCGCTGTTCTCCCTCAGACTTAGATTCGCCACTAACCTTTCCATACTCCTAGTTGAATCCAGGAGCTTGGCATAGGCATCAGCATCGATATTTTCTAAACTCTGCTCAGCTTCAGCTCTGATTAAGGCGAGCTCAAGAGGATCATCTGTTAGAATCTCCTCAATCATCCCTTCATGTGGTTCCAGAGGATCGCTCTCTTCCTGGACAGTGAAGGTCTGTCCATCCAACATTGGTTTCTTCAGCATCTGATTCATCTCAAACGTCATCACAATATCACCCAGATGGAGGTCGATCTTCCCTTGTCGGACATCTATGATGGCTCCAACAGTGCATAGGAACGGTCTACCCAGGATCAGGGGATCCTTCGACTCTTCCTCAAGTTCCAGAACAACGAAATCAGCTGGGACAAGTGTGTTTCCAACCAAGACTTGCAGATCTTCAAGGATTCCAACTGGTGATTTCACTGAGCGGTCAGCAAACACTAAAGACATCCTGGTAGGTTTGAAATTTGTGTACCCAAGACGCCTAGCAACAGAGTACGGCATCAGGTTTATGCTTGATCCTAAATCAACGAGTGAACAGGAGAAGACTGTTCTTCCAATCTGGATTGAGAGGACAAATTTCCCTGGATCACCCTGTTTCTTGATCTTCCGATTCTGGAGCACCGCACTACACTCCTTTGAAACGACCATGAATTCACTATCGTCAGATACCTTTCCCGAGATCAGTCCCTTTACAAAGCTTCGCATGGATGGTATCATCTGGATCGCACTCATCAAAGGGAGTCTGACTGTGAGATCCTCTAACATCTTTCTGCACTTCATCTCCTCTTTATCCTTACGAGTAGCTTTGGCTGGAACAGGGTAGGGTACCTTAGGAACATACTGACGAGCGGGGGAAGGGTTAGCAGTAGGAGGAACAACTTCAGCAGGTCGCTCTTCGTCAGTCGAAACAGTCTCAGTAGGCTGTTCTTCCTTTTCTTCATCTGTGGGCACAGCTTCAGGTGGTTGTTCCGACTTCTTCTGTTTCCCTTTCTCAGCGGCTGTATACTTCTTATGTGCTGGGTCAGTGAGCGGCCTTCCACTCCTTAGTGTGACAGCATTACACTCCTTAGGATTTTTATCTGTTCTCGCAGGGAGTGTTCCTTGCTGTCTCTTCACATTTTCGGCAGTCTGAGCAATCTGGATGTCCATCTGTCTCATGTGACTGGAAACCTGATCGTACTTAGCACTCAGGTCATCAAACATATGGTTCATCCTTCCATTGATGTCTGTTGTGACCTGATTCAGTGCTTTGCCTTGCATTTGCTGTCCTTGGAGCAGCTGCTGCATCATCATAGCAAGACTCTTCATCTCATCCTTGGGAGCAGCCTGTGCGAGTGGAGTAGACTGCTGGTTGGTCGGTTGCTTCTGGGCATGAAACTGGCTGTTCTGCGGCTGGCTGAGAACAAAGGTCCTTCCCTGATAGTTCTGGTTGTTGTTCCTCTGATATCCAGTATTCTGGTTCTGGTTGTTCTGGGGGTTATCAGCCGCTCCATCTGCCTTAGGATTATTGAACAGGTGAGGATTGTTCCTGACATTGTGGTTCGGGTTGTAGTTCTTGAACTGCCATCCCTGCCCATTCACATAGCTCACTTCATTCATATCCTCAGCAGACTGTTCCGCTTCTTGTTTACCATCTGCTGCCAGTTTTTCTGGTGTAGCTTCTTCCATGATGAACACCTGGTTTTGATGGCTCTTAAGCAGCTGATCCATCTTAGCTGTCAACTCATCGATCCTGCTGTGGTCAACACTGTTCACCTTCTCAGTCCGATCATTATCCTTGTTGCTATCAGCAGAACTTGAAGCCATATTCTCAAGCAGTTTGAAGGCACCTGGGGTTGATTGAGTCATGAAATCTCCATTACTGGCTGAGTTCAAAGCGTTCCTGGCTTCCCATCCCATTCCATCGTAGAACACTCCAAGGAGGTAGTCATCCTCAAAACCATGATTAGGGCAGTCTCTACGGTAGAGGTTGAATCTATCCCAGGCATCACAGAATGGCTCATTAGCATGCTGTTTGAAGGATGTGATCTTGTGCCTTAGGGATGCGCTCTTGGACTTCGTGTAGAAGTGGGTGAGGAAGGCAGATCGGACCTGTTCCCAGGTGGTGAGTGATCCGGTTGGTAGAGAATCGAGCCAGCGAGCAGCTTTCCCATCCAGAGAGAAAGGGAACAGAGTACACTTGATGTAATCTGGTGGCACTCCGTTCGCTTTTGTGAACCCGCACATCTTCTCGAAGTTCTCGATATGATCAATAGGGATTTCCGCAGGGAGCCCATTAAAGATCTTTCTCTGTACCAGGCTTATGAGAGCAGGTTTGATCTCAAAGTCTTGACGAGTGCAGGGTGGAGGTGTGATGGCAGAGCGTGTAGCAGGTAAGTTGTGGAGAAGGTTTCTCTGCCCTATTGGAACAGCTTCTTCCCGCTGTTGTTCTTGCTGCGGCTGGTTCTGAGCTGCTTGCGCTGCAGCGGCTTGCTGCGTTCGGATGGTTGCTTGCATCTGCGTCATTTGTTGTTGCATTAATGCGATTGCAGCTGCAAGTTCATCCTGATTGCCTGGATCGGCCATTGTGGTGGTCGTAGGCCTTTGTTGACGGTTCTGTCTTTCTAATCTCGCTAGTTCCTCGTTACTGAATTGCTGTAATGGTCCTTGTGTATTTCTCCGAGTATGTCTACTGGTCATACACCTGGATCATGAGCTGCAACAAGAAAATAAAAACGAGTTAGATATCTTAGACTAGATATAAAACCGAGAAATAGAGGTAAAAATCTGGTCCCCGTCGCAACGGCGCCAAAACTTGATACACTAAAAATGAATCCTTGCTACTGTCAAGTTAACAGTTGTAATTATAGTACTTTAGATTCAAATCCAGAGGACCAGTCTACACTTTATTTCTATGAGTTTTAAATTCAAGCTAAGAAGGAAATATGGTTTTAAGATTTAGGTGACTTAGATGACAAGTAAATAAAGATGTTTAAATGCGATTTGATATGAAAGCCGACCTAGGGTTTAATGCGGGTATTGATTTAGCCAAACAATTATTCAAGCACAGGTTTACACAATCTAGAACATCGGATCTCTCAACTGATCCAACCCACTGTCGTGGTGATTGATCCTTTGCGAGCAGGCCGGATCACCTAAGATGTCGCTTGGGATCAGAGGCGGCTGCAAGCTTTAGAGTTCATGTCCGATCTAGTTCACTTAATGCTCTAATATCTACTTTCGCTGATTAAAGACATTAAGCTCATTCAATATAGGTCAAGTTATCTCCTGCGTGGTTAGCTAGGCGATGAACAGCAGATCTAACATTAAGTGATCAAGTTAATGCAAGCAATAAGATTAATATGAATGAAGAATCCAATGAATGATGCTTATCTATGTTTGGCTTGTTTATCAATACCCTAAAACCCTAGGCGAGCCAGATGACTACTCAATCATGATGCAGTGAAACAAAGACATTAAATCTGAAATAAACTGCATAAGATAAGAATAGAAAAACAAAGGGTTCAGGATGATCTTCTCTAGGAAAGATGGAGCCTTCTCCCTACAATTGCAAATCGCCAAAAACAAGTCTAGGTCTCTTGTCAAAACTAGCGTGATAAAAAGAAAATAATAGAGGAGGTCTTTTTATAGGGAGGCGCCAATAGGTAGAAGAAAATTAGGGCAACAGGGCTTTAATTCCCGAAATAGGAGTATCCATATTCGTCTGGAACAGTCATCGGGATCACCCGTCCGCCTGTTCCGCTCGAGAACAGTCTCGGGACTGTTCTTCTTGAGTGTTCTCCGCAGGATTACTCCAAAAAGACATCTTTTCTTCATGTGCCCTTTCTTTACTCTTCTATCAACTCCAGACCTGAAAAAGACCACAAGGGACTAGACTAACACGATTTAGAGTCCTGAATCAAATGAAAACATATATACAATGATGTGAAAAACACCATATATCAGATCTTCAGCAGTAAATGAATCGATGAAGGTACCATCAAGGACAAGTATCAACTTTCTAGAAGTGATGAGTTATTAAGATCATTCGCAAGGTATATGTTGATTTCCAAGGAAGTTCAATGGACACATCAAGATTTAGTAAATGCTACTACTAGGAAATGGGAAGTGGGATCTATTAGTCAGCAAGTTGGAACAAGGAATTGTTGCATATTTAGCAAATATCGCTACTATTACAGAGTAGTTGTGTCCGATCTCTGCTATCGAGATTTGAAGTTCTTGGATTGGTGGGTTACCATAAGAAGTTTGTACAAGGATTGGTAACCATATAAAACCGCTGAGCTGATCGATTGAGAAAGGTGTTACCCTGTATTAGAGTAAAAAGGATTGGAGAAGCACGCAATCAGAAACCGACAGACTTGATGTCTGCGCATATGCATGAGCCTACCAGCCATATACTATTGCATGACCGTATCATGTGTTGGCTTAGGTGAATGCTGACGAAGGACGATATGGTAATCGTCTATGCATCAATGGAGCTAAACAAGGATAAGGTAAATTATCGGATGCACGAGCTGGAATTGGCTGCAGTTTTATTGCAGATCAAATATTTGCAATCCGTTCAGTATGGAGAAAGGATGGAAGTGTTCAATGATCAAAGAAGCCCTACGAAAAGCAAATGCAGTTGTTTATTCTTAGAGGAGAGGGAATTTCGTGTCGATATTGAAAAGGATCTCAAGAATCATGAAGCAAAATTTGGAGTGATTTATTCGGCAGCCTTATAAGGACGGAATAGATAGCCTTCAAGATTGCAAGTAGTAAATCAAGATGGCTTTCTCATTTGTATATGAAAAACTCAATTGAAGAATGAGACTTAAGGAAAATATGGAAGGAACTTAATGAGGAGAATTTCAGAGAATAGTATGAGAATTGTGCCATGTACAAATTCAGTACGAGGAGACGTGGGAGAAGGAACCCAAGTCCTACCTGAAGTTAAGCATGATGATTAGAAAGACTATGTTAAGTGAACCCCGAGGGGGATTGATGAATGAAAGAAAAGGTATGACCATAAGGCAAATGGAATTGCCAAGGTTGTTAAGATATCAGAGGATGCATAAATACATAAAGTTTGGAGTCGTCATACAAGAGTACTCAATTGGTGAATCAAGCGTGGTATAGACAAATATTTTGGATTCTCAGTTGTTGGAAATAAGAAGGAAATCAGAAAGCAATAGGGCAAGACTTGGTTATGAGGAACATCAGAGAGATTGGATTTGTTCAGAAGTTTATGAAGAGGGGCTCAGATAGATCATAAATTTACTGAAGATTGTAAGGAAGATAATTCTTGCAGTGGTTAAGTGTGTGTATTTGAGAGTAGCACCCTTGGTCTGAATCATGTTAGCGTGATTGATCGTGCATTTCTTGTTTGATTGTTGCACGGTTAATCAAGTTGACATCGACATGAACCGAGATGTTACCTTCACGTATGGCACATCACCTAACATTCCACGTTTTATGTTGTTGATATAAGAGAAAGGCAGATAGGAAGATTTCAGATTGATGGTATTAAGAGACTCAAGGCTGTCAAAAGAAGTATGTAACCACAGTGAAGAGAGTTGTGTGGCAGTAATGCATTTATTTCTTCTTAAAGGTCTTTGCTCAAAAAAGAAAGGATTGTTTGTAAGAGTTGGGGAAATCGGCAATCTGATATATTGATCTGTGCCGAGTAGTGAGTTTATCAGAGTTGGAAATGTTGTCTATAGAACAGAGCTTCTTGCAGATATGCTTATGCATCTATTATGTTAAGTGTTGATGTTGTGTAAGCATATATAAGACTCAAGTATGATAGAGCGATGAAACTAGACAACTTGCAATCTAGTCTCGCCTATCCTAAAGGTCCTTTGTGGATGGTTGAACGTCATATTAGAAGATTCGACAAACAGAAAATTTTGTAAGTTCAAGAAGTTGGAGGAACCAACCATCAGTTGTTTTGACATGAGAAGATGAGGATAAGTTTATAGTTGATTATTATGAACTCCTTCCAGAGACTCCAGTGTTCATAAAAGTGCGTATCTATGTTTTGAAAATTTGGGGACGAATTCTTTTGAAGGGGGAAGAATGTAATAACCCTCATGAGCCAATGAATTTTTGGTCGAGAAAAATTCCGCTCGACCAGTTCGGAGTTCGTCGATCAGATTTAAAAATAAAATCGACCTGATGAATTAAGGTTACGACGGGACTGTCATGTGGTTGAAAATCCTTCTCTAAATATTTCTGGTCGAGTATTAATTATGTTGGTCTAATTTTATTCAAGTTGGACGAGTATAGTTGAAGCAGGACGAGATTCGAAGGTCGAGAAAAATATTAGTCAAAAACTATCTAAAGATTATCGACCAGCTTCATGAATGGTTTCTGACCCGTCTTGTGCCTTTCACCAACCTGCATGTTTGCTTCATTTAAATGATCAGGTGATAGTCACAAGCTGCATGTCTGCTTGCTTGCTTCCTTGCTGGACTAGACCATGTGAGAAGCACATGACTGAGTTAAGCTTTCTTCATGTGAAGGAAAGGAAAGCAGCTTGGCTGGCAGCTCTCCAACTGTCCACTCTCAGCCATGCTTTGTGTTAAGTAAACCCTCATCTTAAGCGACTTCTTATGCTATAAAACACCTTCTTCTCTCCTCTGGACGTCTGGTTACAGAAGTAAAAACCAGAGAAAAGTTCAGAGAGAAAGAAAGATAGAAAATCTGTGAGGAAAATCTATGGAAAAAAAAATCAGAGAAGAGAAGTAAGCTTGGACAACCCTTTCTCACCCTCCTATAACTTCAATCAGTGAGTAAACTATTAATATTTCCACTGCATTCAAATGGTGTCGACTGCTCGGGATACTATTAATATGTCTTGGGGATGAGTGATTAGACTCACTGAGTAAACTAGTTACTCATGACTCATTTGTGATGCAGGTAACCAATAAGCGGGAGACCTTTACTCTAGGACGGGAAGAAACAACATTAGCCAGCGGTAGTTTTATTATTCTTGCAGAGTAGTTTTGATATATCCTATGTATAAAGTTTGTTGACCGAAAACCTCGAGGTTAATCAATAATATGTTGTAAGATGCTTTTGAAAGAATATTATATAATGTATTAAAGAATGTTTCTGTAAGTACGATTTCCATATGATATTAGTCCTTGTCCGGACGAACTAACTATTTGGTATTACTCAGTTGGGTTGAAAAGCCTCGGGTTGTACCTAATAAGATATGTGTACTTAGGCGATTAGCCTAAGGTACATGGATCTATTCCGGGAACTTCGGGTTAATCGTTGAGGTACACATTGTGGCCTCTCAGTTTGGTTTAAGTAACAAGTGATTGGCTATACATGTTCTTGTTTGATTGTTGTACGGCTTGTCGAGTCAACTTGTACTTAGACCAGATCGGGGGTGTCACACCTTGTCTCTAACTTAATTTTGTTCTTGTACTTCTATTGATAAAAGAACATTCTTGCTGCTTTGATTGCTTTGGTTCCCTCAAAATCCTGCAAAGAACATTCAGTTCTACCCAAGTTATACATTGAATACATCAAAAGTCCAAATGTTTTTCCCAAGTTATTTCAATATTACCTAGTTTTCCAATGTTTTAGGTATTGGATACCGTTTGTGGTAATCATATTTGTACAAATATGCAGACCCTAAGAAATATTAGAATTTTGGAGAAAGGACAAGTGGACTGAGATTGGGAAATGGAGAAAGACTTGATGCATTAGCTGTAAGAACACTGCATTTGTCTTTGTCTTCAGGCATGGTTTTGAACTTAAGAATTGCTACTATGTACCTCCTATAAGTAGAAATATTATTACCATTCCTTGTTTGGATTTGGAAGGATTTCATTTTCCAATTAAAGACAAACATTGTTTATTTTATCATTGTTATATCATTTATAGCAGCAGTCCATTGGAGAATAGACTATATATTCTAGACCAAATTTGGCATGTCTATAACATTAGTACCAAAAGATTCAAGTCTAATGACAGGAAGCATACATTTTATCTTTGGCATTGTCGTTTAGACCACATAAACGAGAAACGCATTCAAAAGCCTCACAATGGTTGACATTGAGCTCATTTGATTATGGATCATATGAAAAATCTGAATCTTGTTTGTTGAATAAAATGACTAAGGCTCCTTTTATTGCAGACAGTAAAAAGCTAAATACTTGTTGGGTCTTGTACACACTGATGTATGTGGACAATGAGTATAAATGCTACAGGAAACTATCAGTACTTCATCACATTCACCTATAACTTCAGTAGATAGGTTATGTTTATCTAATGAAACGTAAGTCTAAATCTTTTGAAAAGTTTAAATAGTTTTAGAATGAAGTACAAAATCAGCTTGACAAGAAAATAAACGTTTTTTATTTGATCGACGTGGAGAATATTTGAGTCAAGGCTTTAATGATCATATGAGAGTGTGGAATTGTTTCAAAACTCACTCCTCCATGAACACCACAATTGGTGTGTCCGAAAGAAGGAATCGAACTTTATTAGATATGGTTTGTCTATGATGAGTAATGCATATATTCCATTATTGTTATGGGGATGTGCTCTAGAAACATATGTGCTTAAGCTAAATAGATGTTCATCAAAATCAGTTGACAAGACACCATATGAGATGTGGATTGGAAAGGTTCCAATTTTTTCTTTTCTGAAAATTTGGGGTTATGATGCTTACGCCAAACTTATGTTTACAGATAAGCTTGGACCAAAATCTGATAAATACTTTTCGTTGGTTATCCCACAGAAACCAAATGTTATTACTTTTACAACCCCATTGAGAACAAAGTGTTTGTTGCTCATAGTGGCATTTTCCAGAAAGATAATTTATTTCGAAGAAAGACAGTGGGAGAAAAGTACAGCTAGAAGAAGTTTGAGAAATGCAAGAGATTGCTTCATCTTCTCAAGAAGATAATAAATTTGGTTTACAAAGAGTCGAAGGATCTACACCTGTGGAACCTGAGGTACGTAATCTGAAAGGACACGTCACAAACCTCATCAATATGGGGGTTTGGGTGACCAATCATCCTGATCTGTTGATAACGGAAAGTGATGAACCTACATCCATTGAGGAAGCTATGATGGGCCCTGACTTTGATAGTTAGCTGGAAGCTACAAAATTCGAAATGGACTGCATGTCAAAATAAACAAAGTGTGGACTTTGGTTGATTACCTTGAGTATAAATGGGCTTCAAGAAAAAACAAACATGGATGGTAATATACATATATATAAAGTTATATTGGTGGCTAAAGGTTACAAGCAAATTCATGATATTGACTATGATGAAACATATTCACCAGTCGTAATGCTTTATTCCATTTAGATCCTTCTAGCAACTGCCGCTTATTATGATTATGAGATTTTCCAGATGGATGTGAAAACATTTTTCTTAATGGAAATCTCAAAGAGGATGTGTACATGACACAACCTGAAAATTTCACAGTCCTGTAAGTGCTAGGAAGGTATGGAATCTTCAACTTTCCATTTATGGTTTGAAGTAAGCTTCTCAAAGTTTGAATCTTTGTTTTAGTGAGGCGGTTAAAGATTTTAATTTCATTAGAATGAAGAAAAACCTTGTGTTTACAAGAAGACTGGTGGGAGCACAGTTTTTCTTAGTGTTGTATGTAGATGAGATACTTCTGACCGGAAATTACATTCCTATGCTTAATTCTGTAAAGACTTGGCTCGAAAGTGTTTTTTTTTTTTTAATGCAAGACAGGAGAACAGCTGCATATGTTCTTGGAATAATAATCTCTAGAGATAGATTAAATGAGACTATGGTATTATGTCAAGATACTTATATCGATAAGGTCTTACATAGATTCAAGATGCATGATTCTAAGAAAGGTGTATTTCCAATGTCTCATGGAATAATTCTCAGTATGACTCAATGTCCTTCGACACACGATGTGCAAGAGCACATGAGCATGAGAGTCATACTATTGTTTTAGGCATTAAGTTTCTTAAGATGTGATCTTGATTAGTGGGATAATTTTCTTTTATGATATGATGTTCACGTTTAGAGAAATTTAGTTATCTTTTTTCAAAATGAAAGTTGTTTCAGATTTATTTGCTTATTATATGATTAAAAAAAGATTCCAAAAATAATTTATATGATCATGAACCCTATAAGTGAAATATGCTATAAGTTATTGAAGTCCATGGTCGAGGTTATTAACTTGGGACATTAATAACCGTTAATGACTAATATGTGAGGTGATTAATGACTAAGTTTCATGGAGTCATTTAATATGGTGTATTAAAGTCAATCACATAGATATGTGGTAGGGAACATAGTATCGAACTGACCCGCTATAAGAACTCTACAAGCTTGTTATATGAGTTTCATAAGCGTTTCTCATTAAGACTACAGAGTATAGTCTTTAGACCTGAGTTTGTCATGATATTTTACTTGTGGATTAGTTTTCTTTGACCTTGTCAAGCGTAAGCCATAACTGGTGATTATAAAGGTATTGATTATGTATTCTGTGAAGTTTGTAAGGAACATGGATGTAACAAGAAGAGATTTGTCCCTCTCATATGATGTGAGATAAAATCTCTAGGACAATCAAAGATTTGATATTGAAAATGCTTGACCGTTCTCAAACAGGTGAATGTCACTCGTTTGTTTTATCAGTCTAAATCAGAGTTCGATAAACATGATCTATCATAATAAAGATGACAACTTTTCTTCCCTTATGCTATGATCGAGATATAGAGACCAAAGGATTGTGAGAATACCTGATTCTAGTACAAGTGGAGAATTTCCTAAAGTTGTAACGTGGAGGTTTGACAATCATATAATGTTAGTTGTATATAATGTTTTGACAGTAACCGCTTATAATCTATGAATTAAAAATTCATTACTAATATTATATAATCCTACATGGTCACATGCCTAACAAATTAGATCATTTGCAATTAGTTTTAATTCATATTAAAATGAGTTTTGGGTTTGATGGATTATGAATTATCTTATATATGTGTGATATATACTAATCTTTTTTGTTTGACTACCCATTTAACTAGACCAAGTCTTGGCCACATGAGCCGAGTCTCCGAGCTGCCAATCCGTCTATCTGTGTCTTATCTATATGGGGAAAATATATCCTCTCGTCCTTGCCGCTTTCGCTAGTGAGTCCGCCCGTCCATTTTTGCTCAGAGGAATATGAATCAGACTCACATCTTCGAAATCTTCTTGTAGTCTTTGGAACATATTAATTTCCGCCGTGAATGTTGGCCAGTCCATCGGCTTCGTAGTGATATCAACTAGGTCCGAGTAGTCTGTCTCGATACAGATCGAGGTTATCCTCCTCTCTTTCATTCATGAAGCTACCCAAAGTAAGTCTTCCATCTCAAAAAGTGAGGCTGAGAGGCTTCTGTCGCATGTCCGTAATCCAAAAGATCCAGTACACATTTGATTCTTTAGACTCCACCATAGACCACTGACATATCCATTATTGATCCATGAAAAAGAATCAATTTGACAGGTAGGGATTTTGAGGTATCCAAGCGGGAACTGTCTCAACCTCTGTAGTAGGAGAGTTCTCATGATTCTCATTCACTTCCTCCTTTTTCTTTAACATTTTGCATCAAGGGTCGCAAGTTGGAGAGTGTCAATCGGGGATATGACTTTCTCATTAAGAGTTTGTCATTCCGTGCCTTCTTGATGTACCAACATATCCACGGGAAGGTATCAAATCGTGGTTCCAGTGGAGCCACCTCTTTTCTCTTCCAAAACAAAAGTTCCACGTTTTTGTATATAGATGTACTCGGAAGCAACCCGGAAGGGACATATAGTCTAATAAATCCTAAACCTGCAAGGTTGGGGGGTATTCAATATAAATATGATTAATCGACTCCACTGGCCCATCACAACTAGGACAACTCCTATTGGTGCCCAAGTGACTATAAGTGAGCCTCTCTACCGCCGCCACACAGCCGAGATAGCATACCAAAAGAAATGCTTCGTCTTACTTGGAGCCTTTGTCTTCCACACATGGCTCTCTAGGCCCCTGATACTCGGTTCCAGAACCCGTTCATGTGTAAAAAAAAAGTTTGGTTGATATAATACTCCATCCGTTTCAGTTTAAGTGGTATTTTAGGAAAACATATGTTTTATTTTAAGTGATGTTTTCAAGTTTCTGTGTAAAAGATTAATGTAAGTTGATGTTTATGACTATTTATATTATCCAATATGATTTTGTATTAGTTGAATTATTTATACTTATTGTTGTTTTTAAGCAAACGAGATAAATTAAATAAAAAATTATAATTCCTTAAACGGTGTGCAATAAGCTTAGAACAAATTAATTTAAAAAGAGAGAGTAATCCATATAAATATCCAATTATTTTAATTGGTTAAAGGGCTCAGCCCATTTGACAGTTAGGTCACGTATGTCGAGATGGGTGTTATAGATATATATATATATATATATATATATATATATATATATATATATATATATATATATATATATATATAATATTATTTGTGAGATTATCTTTAGACAAGGTCAACTCACGTAAAACCCTTGAAAGCAGTAGAGACAAAAAGTTTGTTAAGGCTTGAGCTTTGATCTTGACAGTACTACCGTCCCGTCCCGTTCCAATCAAGTTTGTGTGTGTATACCGGTAGAGGCACAATGCTTGGAGTACATAAACCTTTGTTTTTATTTGTTCTTTGTTCTGCTGCAAAATAACCAAGTATATTTGAAACCCTGAGATCAAGATTTATTTAGAATGGGCATGAGAATCTAGGCATATGAATTTGTAAGTAGTTTTATAGATCGTTGTAAACTGGTAGAATTCTTACAGTTTTCAGGTTGACAACTTAGAATTAGTTGGTTTTAAAAATACTACTAGGAACAAGTTGGGTTTAAGATGAGTTTGTGTCTTTAGTTCCTTCTTTCTTTAAGCAGTGAGATGAGTATGGTTGAATGCATGGTGATCGTTTCTCAGTTTTTCTAGAGATTAGATTGTTTTTCAAGGTCAGAAAAAATCGTTTCGTTTTTTAATTCCTATCGGATTGTTTCACGACTTATGCGTTTTTACAACTTTTCAGGGAAAATGTCAATTCACAGCAAATTACGGTTTGTTATACTGTTGGGCTACGTAATGATAAAATCATTTTTTTGGTCGAAAACAAATTGATGTTGAAGTTAATCGTTTCTGACTCGACGTTTGGCTAAATTTTATGGAAAACAAAAGTATTCCTTGTTTTCTCTGTAAAATCTCAATGGCAACTTCGATTGCGATGAAACAAAGAATGTTTTGTAAAGATTCAAGTGAGAACGTGATGGAGATATGAGTGGGAGATGACGAGGCATAATGGGTGATGTGGAGCCCTGATGAGGAGCTACGTGCGATGAGCGAGGAGAGAGAAAGGGGAAATTGTGATGAGGAGTGATGGAGAGGGGTTATGGCAACGAGGGAGAGGAGAGAAGGAGGTGGTGGCGATGAGGGAGAGGAGAGAGGGAGGTGATGGCGATGAGGGAGAGGAGATAGACAAGAAAATGGCAATGAGGGCGAGAAGAGATGAGAGGCGATGAGAGAGATAGAAGGAGATGTGGAGATGGTGATGAGGAAAAGAGAGGGAGAGATGATCGTGATGAGGCCATTTTCTTGCCTTGTCTTGTCTCTTATGTTTTCCTTTGATTGTTTTGTATACTTTTGGATTTTTTTTTCCAGTATTAGAAAGTTATTCCTTAAAAGAAAGTATATGGAAAGGTTTAAGAGAATTGATTTTGCTACCTATGTCACCAAAGTGCAATTACCTTTTCGGTCACACGCCCATTTAGAACTTCAAAGTTAAGCGTTCTTGCGCTGGAGTAGTGGAAGGATGGATGACCTATCAGGAAGTGATTCGCGATATTATGTTAGTAAGGCCAAATCACAGAGAAAGATCATGTGGTGATTGTAGGGTCAATAAACAAGACTTCCGAGCCTCCAAAAAATTAATGCACCGCTCGTCGCGCGGAATGGGGCCCACGGGCTGAGAGAGTGGGCGTGGGGAGCCCATTAGGTGTGGGCTGTCGGGGTGTTATACGTGGTGTAAGATCCAAACCCATACAAGTGTGGAGTCAAGTGAGGGATCACAGTAACATGGGTAACAATCTTGGGGTGCAACAGCGACAACTCGTTGTTTGAGAGGGGTGGATTACAACATTCCGGTTTGTGATATATGTAAAGGTTTAAGAAAATTGATTTCATTACCTATGTCACCAAAGTGCACTTACCTTTTCGCTCTCCATTTAGAACGTCATGGTTAAGTTTCTTGTGCTGGAGTAGTGGAAGGATGGATAACCTATCGAGTAGTGATTCACAGTATCGTGTGAGTGAGAGCAAAGCACAGGAAACACAATGTGGTGATTGCAGGGTCACTAAACAATACTTTCGAGCCTCCGAAAAATTAATGCACCGCTCGTTGCACAGAATGGGGCTCACGGACAGAGAGAGCGAGCGTGGGAGGATCATTAGCCATGGGCGGTCGGGGCGTTACAAATTTGTTTTACAGAAGATTGTTTCATAAAAACTTTTTTTACTATAGTTTTTCCACACAAACTTTCCAAAGTCTGTTTTACAGTTTGTTTTGTAAAATTTGATATACTTGTTTTACGAAAATTTTTCCTTATAAATTTCTGAAGTTTGTTTTAGGGAAGAATTTTTCGTAAAACCGTGTTTTCCGTAAAAATCTTTCGAAAGAACGTTTTGACGTATAATTCTTGTTTTGATAAAAGTCTCGTTATTCTTTCCAGGAAGAAACATGCGGAGTTTTTTCTACGTATCTTTGTTCAAGTGGGCGCGGTATATGCGGTATTGTTATCTTGACATTTCTGGCTTGTTCTTGCAAATGATACAATTCTCATACGATTTTACTTGTTGATTTTACTAAGACCGCTTTTTACCACAACAATTAGCCCTCCATGACAAGGAGCAGATAAGTGTTTGACTGTAATCAATGGTTTAGTGTCACCTTATCTGATCATGAAGGTTCCTAAAAAAAAATTTTGAGTGGATCACCATTTACTTCCTTATAAAATAGAATTGTTCTCTCCATTTTCACTTGCTTGTTCATCTTTTAAGAATTCTTCTAGTGCCCATAAATTTTTTCTTTTCTCTCTTTCTTTGTGAGATCACTCAAATAACTCTATGAGCAACGAGATTTGGTGATGGCCTCGTCACTCACGGGCGACAAGACTTGGAGAGCTTTTCCAAGAGCACTTCCGTAAATGTTTTCCAAAAGTTGTTTTACGTAAGATTATCTCTTGAATTATATTACGATGTTTTTTCGCGGAAACTTTCTGAATTTTCTTTTTGAGGAAAGATTATTTCATAAAACTCGTCATTTATCATAAAAACCTTCCATAAGAATGTTTTCCGATTTTTTTCATGCTTGGATAAAAATTCTTTTATTCCTTATACGGAATAAAGTATACGGATTTCGTTCTTCTATATTTTCTTTGACATTTCTAGTTCATATTCGCTTAAGGCAAAATTTCTCAGAGGATTTTGGCCATTGATTTTTCCATGACCGATATTGACCCCAACAACGCTTAAGAACATTAGAAGGTAGCATGAGTTACGGACTCATCGTTTCCCCACATCTCAGAGAAATGTTATGGCATATGGCTACGAGTCGAATTACTTTTGACAGCTACATGTATTGAGATTAAATACCATCTAAGATGACGAATTTTTGAGGATCATTTAACTTCCAAGAAAAGGTTTGGAGTTTCGATATTCTTGCTTCTGTGTAAACAACATATTCTTCATGTTTAAGTAAGTTTATGGCCACCTAGTATCCAGACATAACAATATACAGGCCACTCTTAGAAAAAATCCAGAAATAAGTATCTCGATTTAAATATCGGCTTATGGCTAAGCTTCTAATCAAAGGCATATATTCTTGTGCTACAAAGTTCTCAAGCATTACCACATCCCATTCCTTTAATTATTCATTAATAAAATCACTAAGTGTCATCCTGGGATGTGCTATCGGACATTTGGGCTAGCCGGCCATGCATTTGAAGCTGGAATTCATGGATCCTCCCATGCTTTTACATCATAACCTGAATGGCTCTTCTGTCGAATCCCCAAAATCAGCAGAGGCCTTCCTGCGAATAAGCTAGTACATACATGTGACGGGAATCTATAGCACCAGCTCGGGATGGTGAACTTAGTCTATAACACTCGCCACGCAAAGCCTGAGCCCCAAGAGAGTCAGAAAATTGTATTAATCTCCATAATTGTTTTGTTAGCAGAGAAAAATTAAACTCATGAATCATCCATGATTCAGTTCCGCCCTCCTCTCTTGATAAACTTAGTTTTTCCCATTTTGCCCGATGAAGTCCTCTCTTTGGGGGACTCAAGCTCCACCAAAAACGTGCAATGGCACTCGCTAGGGGAGTAGAAAAATCGACATAACATAGATCGGTGGGGCTAGTAAAATTGAATTAATTAGATCTTTGCCACCTTTTGATAACCATCTCCATGTCCAGCCATTAACTCAGTTTTGTAATATGTCCTTAAGAAAGGCAAATAGCTTGCATTTCAATCTGCTGATATCCTCTTGTATCCCTGAGTGTGAACCCATTCCACCCTCATTCTGGATCCAAAGAGCATCCTTAATTATTTGGCTGACATTCCTAGGGACTCTCTTACCGAAGAGTAAGAATCATTTATAACACTTGATGCATTGACCTGAAGTCTTCTCATATTTACTCACTACTTACATAACGTCTTCACATTCACGAGGCTTCGCCTTACAAAATAAAATGTTATCATCATCAAAGAGATGGTGGAATATCAAGGGCTAGCGCGCGAAACACGCATCCCCATCATCTTCCATTGATTCTATACATGATTTAGAAGGCTAACGAGCGCTTCTGTGCATAGAATAAATATGAAAGGAGAGAAAGGATCTCCCTCCTCGAGGTGAACCTCTTTGAGGAATGATATTCCCTTTTGGTTGACCACCCATGAGGACTTTATACTTGACTAATGATATGCAGCGCATGATCCACTCGATCCATGTGGTCTAGAATCCCATTTTTTTTCCATTACTGCCCTGATGAAAGCCCATGCTAGAATCCCATTTTTTTTTCATTACTGCCCTGATGAAAGCCCATTCCATCATTTGATATGCTTTGGTGATATCTGTCTTTATTCCCATCCTCTTGGTCCTTCCTCCTAGCTTTGTTCTGAGCGCATGGAACATTTCTTGTGCGATTATGATATTATTTGCTATCTTTCTTCCAGCAACAAAGGCTGAATAGGTTTTGAGATATGTTCTAGTAAAACTTTCTTCAGTCTCTAGCATGATACCTTGGAGATTATCTTATAACTGACATTACACAAACTGATAGGCGTGAATTAAGTCATCTCAATTTTCTTGACCTGTTTGGGGATCAAACGTATGTTTGTTCATTCAGCCCTTGAGACATAGTGCTATCGAAGGGAAATTTTTTAACCATACGAGTTAAGTCTTCTTTCATTATTTAATCTTGTCATAGGTATTTTTCTGGAATAATGGCAAATAGGGATAGCTTAACCTCCCATTCCGTGATGGGATCTATCAAATATGCATTTATCGATTATGTGATGGTCGTGGATACATTGGCTAGAGCTTCGTTAATTTCTTCCGGATTCGACGATTTGAAGATCTGTTTGAAATAATTGGTGGCATTGGCAACCATTCCTTCCTCATCCTCGACCAAATTCATGATGCATATAGTAAGCACATGACTCGATTCTTGGCTCCCTTTTGCTTCGTCAGTGCATGAAAATATTTTGGGTTTCGATCCCTTTCTTGCAGCCAAAGGACTCTGCTCTTTTATCTCCATATCAGTTCATGAGCCTGAAATAATTCTTTTAATTCTTCTGCAATCTCCTCAGAGGTGGAGTCATCATTCAAATACAAATTTTCTATTTTCTATTTAAGCTCTTCCACTTGTTTTTCCGAATTTATGTCATTTTGCCTCTATAGTGTTCTGTGACAGCATGAGAATATGCTCCACAATATTTGCATCAGTTGGCAGGTCCGACGATTTCAATCCCTCAAGAATGACTTGCTATATTTCTTCAAATATTAATATACATACAAAATTATAAGTATTTCAAAATTTAAAACCCATTGAATATATATAAATAGTTGAGATTTTTAGTCTATATGCGTGAATCCAAATAAATGAAACTTGGCCTGAAGTTAAGACAGCTGCTTCTTTTTCAGATGTAATGAATCAGTTATGCTTATGTTTTTACAAGAGTTGGTTCATTGTTGTTTGATTTTCAGTTCTTGAAGTTTATATTTGAATAGTATTATTTAGTGTTCAAGAAAGTGGTAGGCTCTAAGTGGACGGTGATTCAATGCATAGCGAATATAATACTTAATCAGATCCTATTTGTAGCTAGGCAATTTAGGCGTTTATAAATTACTATAGGTTTACCCCGCGCTTCGCGCCGGGATTTTTAATTGTTTAAATTGATATTTTTTTTAGTTTAAAAAATTTATTATATAATTTTGTGAATCACAATTTCTGTGATATTTTGGTTATATAGGATATAAGAATATTGAGAACAAAAATTGTTACATTTAACTAAATTACATAATGTGGTAACTATAGTTTAATAAGATATTGTTTTATTTTTGTTTAGGAGATGTATTTTTTTTTGTTATCTTTGACGTTTAATATTATGTCTTTTTCGGTATGTTGTGTATTGTGTCACTCGTCCATATATTTTTAATTATTTACATGAATTTCTATTGTTGCATTGAGATTATGCTAGTTTTAATATGCATCATTTTTTTGTTTTTAATTTACATAATTAATTGGACACAACAACAATCTTATACTGATTAAATTATGAAAATTAAAATTTCACATTTTTACAATATTAGTAGGCAGTGTATTTGTTTTGATGTTGTTGTTGTGATGGTGCCTGACAATGTTACGATGTCATGCAATTGTTACTTTTGTATCAATATATATATATATATATATATATATATATATATATATATTAAATAACATGATATTCTATTTACTGTAACCTCATGAAGCGACTCTTAATACAATTTCAGTATTTGTCCGCTTTACTTTTATTTTCCATGCAAGCATGTCCAAATATATTTTACTAATCTTGAATTCCTTTTTTTCATAACATCATTTTGATCTATAATTAAATGTCATTGTGTTATAAACTTTTCGTTGTTATGCGGAAATGTTGTAGTGATATATTCATGTTTTTTTTTTGAAAACTTAATTATATTCATCGAACATAATAAGCTTCTAAACTATCGCTTGAGAGATATATTGTCTTTGGATTGTTATATATTTGAAACAATTCTAATAGATATATTGTTAATGGTATTTATGTTGATAAACATGGTAGTCTTGTGCAGCATTTGTTAAAATTAGTTTTAGATTCGATAATGTTACAAACAATTATTCAAGAAAATAGTGCTATACATGAAATGATGTCTACTTGAATTTTTTTAAGGTGTCTTTCAAAATGAAAGAAACGATGTTATGATTTCATTTTTCTTTTTTTATTCGTGTTTGTCAATACTTTAATGATGGTAACAGATATATTATTTTTTATTATTTCATTTATTTGATCTTGTTACTTTATTAAAAAATGTTTTGATTATGTATTAGATGTTTCAATGGTCAAAAAAAGAGAAAATCAAACAATAGTGCAAATGGACATTTTAGTTTTTTTTTATATATATTTTCTGAACTTTCTGTGTTAATTTTGAAACCTAAGTTTTTTGGATTCAATAAATTATTATATATTTGTAAAAACAACAATGTTAATATTTTGATGGCTTTAAAATGAAAGATTTATTAAAATAGACTTGTGGATTATTATGTTTTCTAATTGATTTAGTTTAAATGTTTAAAAGTAAATTAATTAGGATACTTAATTAAATTTTAAAAAATAAAATTATGTTTAGAATTTTATGAGTAAAAAATGAAATATTGATGAAAATATATTTATGCGTTCTTTTACATATTGTAATTGATTTGGTTTAAATACTAATAAGTGAAAACTTTAAGATAATTAGATAAAATTTAAAAAATTATGCTTATGTGTCCAATTTTTAGATAACCTCTTGATGATGTGGTTTAAGGAGAAGAGACCTTGTTCTCTTTTATATATGTATATAGATATGTTTGCTAATGGATTTAGTTTAAATGTTAAAAAAAAAATAGGATACTTAATTAAAAAAAAAATTTAAAAAAGTATGCTTAAAATTTTAAGGGTGAAAAATGAAATATTGATGAAAATAGATTTATGGGTTATTTTACATATTGTAATTGATTTGGTTTAAATACTAATAAGTGAAAACTTTAAGATAATTAGATAAAATTTTTAAAAATATGCATATGTATCCAATTTTTAGATAACTTATTGATGATGTGGCTTAAAGAGAAGAGACTTTGTTCTCATTTATATATATAGACTAGGACCGGCCCGAGGTACGCGCGGGATGTCAATATATAGCGGTGTATATAACTATATTACGATCGGTTTGCATTGGATTCTCTTTTTTTATACGTAAATTTAAGCCATTCTGTAATAGTTACGATTTAGTAAGTATTGTTTATATGTGGATTTTACGTGAGTATTTAAGTACAACTCATGTATCTTCAGGAACATGTGTGTAATTTATTTTCATTCCATGTGTGCTATATCGTGTATCATATGTTTGCTTTTATTTATATATGCATCAGATATGTGTAATATATGTTTATTTATTAGATTGACCATATCATAATTATCCGATTGTGTATATTGTAGATTAGATAGTATATATATATATATATAAATAGTGTTCACCATATTTTATCAACACGTATTAGTAAATGATTATTTAGTTTGTTTAGTGAATTCTAATGAGTTGATGTTGGTGGGCTTTTCCTAATACAAAATTTTCAAAATGATGTTGTCAATGTATTTAATTATGCATATCAATGCATGCTGGGTATCTTTATTTTACACAATATTTAAAAGCCCAAAAGTCAGCAATGTTAACTGATAATCAAAGTTGTGGTTAACTAAATTTCTATATACAATAATGACGATTGTTTGAAAGGAGAGATGTTAGATCTTTTATTTTCTAATTTAATTTTTGTAAAAAAAAATTATATTGATTATATAACAGTTATTGATTGTGTTTTTATATAATTTCATACAAAAATATGTGATATTGATTTTTTCTATTTCTCTTTGCATGAATTAAATGAAATGTGAAAATACCGTAAATGGTTTTTTTAAAAGAGAGTTTCTATTTATTTTCAAAATTTATATATTTTAGATTATATTATATATTTTCACTAAATTAATATTTATTGACTAAATTTTCATCAATCTTAAGTTATAATATGTATTCTAAATTTTTAGCTAAAATTGTATTGTTTTATCTTTTTGAAAATTTATTTTCGCTTAAATCTTTTTAATTATATATAATCTTTTGGTTGTATTTTTCATTATGTTTTTATTAACTTTTCAAAAATATTAGCTTGGTGAGAGAAGGATGAAATAAAATACTGTGAGTTAACTCTTTTTATTTTTATTGGCCTAGGTTTCATAAAACGTGAAAAAACGATAATAAAAATTGATTATTCTATTTTTTTATTAATATATTCTATTTATTTTGTCATTTTATTTATTTTTGGTTTATTTTATTTGATGACCAAAAAATTTATTAAATTCAATTTATATTAACTAATTTTGCATAAACATAATTTTGTGAAAATGACTATTTTAGTTATAGACTAATAATTGTTTATGGTTTTCAATTTCTTAAATTAATTTTTATAAGATTAAATTTGGTTTCAGCAGAGAAAACAATTTCGTAGGATTTGTTTTTTCGGTAAACATCAAAAAAATTACATTATGTAGTTGTTGCTAACTTTCCATAATGTTGTTAGAATGATGGATGTACAAAATGTCGTTTAAAAAAATTACTAATTACAAAGGTGTATAGGTTTTTATATGTTTCATTAACAGATTCGATTTAAACACAAAACTGATAAAAACAAATATGGGATAATTTACGAACTTTAAAAATTTGTAGTGATGTGTCAAAACCTTGTGCAATGCTTGCTAGGTAGAAGGCAAAGGAGAGTGTAAACTCTTTTTATATATAAAAATCACATATTAATTCTTGCATTATTGTAACGTCATAGCAAGATTTCAATTATTTACCTATAGAAGTCATTTCAAATTTTAATCAAACCCACCAATTCTATAACTCATTAATTAACGTAACTAACTTCCTAATGAGCTAAACTCTTGTCGTTTTTATCAAATTCCTACATTCCTTGTCCATACCATCTTCTTCTACTTCCTCCACGCTGCCGCAATGTTTGGACACCACCTTGCACTTAACCACACTCCCATACACATAAAATCCAGAATGAACCATAGCTCGAACCACATCTTTAACCCGGTCACCACCAGTCTATTACATGTAAACCGGAGCAAACCGGTTGTCTTTCTCCACATGAAAGACTTTCAATCCCGGTTCACCGAGTTAGCTAATAGGTGAACCAACCAAACACTTTTTGACGCACGAACAAACGCCTGCAATCAAAAACACCCGGTTCATTTGGTTTTCAATAAACCAAAAAAAACTACATAAACTGTTCACTGTAAAATAGGTTCAGGCACAGTTCTGTTCCACCAGAGCATCGAAACGACTTATTTTCCGTTCAAGGAATTCGCTAAACTCGCCAGAGAAATGCTTCGTTCCTCTGCTCAAGACCTCGTCCCACATGAGCTCCGAGAACATATTGAAGGAAGTGTAATTAGATTCGCAAATATCAATCAGGTTTAATATCCAGATTGATCCATTTTCCTGAAACCTAAATCACAGATGTCAAGAGGAGACGAACCCCTAAATATCAAAACTAATCTCGTTGAGAATAAAATCAACAAACAATATTGAAATCTCAATCATCTCCCATAAAAGAAATCTTTTGAATAATTTTTTTTGATAATCAATACATGACCATATTGAAACAAAATCAACAAACAAAACGAAATCGAAACGCCTCCCATAAAAGAAAGCTTATGAAATAAAGTTTGTCCCATAAACGAAAGTTTTAGAATTAAATTTTGATGATTAAAAAAAAGAACAAACTGAAAGAAAATTTAAATTTAAATCATCATCGTTATCACTGGGATTTTTGAAAAGATTGTGAGTGAGAGGATAGAACTGATAAAATTCAAGAGAAAGGACTTACCTTTTTATAGTCGCAGATTCTGAGAAAAGAAGTAAAAGGAGATGCATTCAACGATAGATCGTGGGAGGAGTGGAGACAATTGTTAATGAGCCCGTTGAAGGTGACGCTTCAATTCCGACTGACGACGTAACGTTTCCAGATTTTTTTCACCCGTGAACAGAAGCAAAACTTAGGGCTTATGATTGTGCGAGGAGTCTTCAAGAGGACGACGTCATTTATAGAAGGTTTAAATTGGGTCCAGTTTAGTCCCTTTAAAAACTTAACTCACAGCCCATTAGATGCAACGAAATCAAGGTTTTATATGTCAGAGAAAACACTTGTTGCTCTGTAGTTTCTTGATTTAATGACGTGGAAGCCTCTTGAGAGAAGAAAATTATCTTTATAATAATAGATAACAATATATTAAATGTATATCACTTTTTTCCCGTTACATGTATATCACTTTTATATTAAATATTATTATTCAAAAATAATTAAACTCATTAACTTAACAAGATCTATACTAGAATATATTAATTCATATAATTTATTAATAATAAATGTATTTCATTTATTATTTTATTATTATAATTATCTACAATACTTTAACAATAATCACTGTGGTTTTAGAAGGTTTATCGCCTAGACGACCCTAAATGACTGTCTAAAATGATTTTGAAAAACTAATCTTTTATTTATTTTGTTTTATTTAACACTATATATTTGCATTTGAATGCAATATTAAAAATAAAAATTTTCATTTATAACTGTTTTTGAAAAGAAGATATAATATTATCTCAAAGGTAATATATTAAATAAGTTACATATATTATAATTAATAAAACTATATTGTAAATTATGTATATCAAAAAATAAGTACATAAGTCATATATATATATAGCTAAAGATAATTGTAAATAAACCCTCATATAAGCAAAGTGAATCCCCAGTATTTAAGGGCTGTTCGTTTCTCCATTCAGATGAGTCATCTGGATGGAGATGAGAGTTTTGTTCTTTTAGACACTAAAAGTACAACTCATCCGGATGGCTCATCCGGATGGTTTTTAAAAAATTAAGTTTAATTTTAAAAGTACAACTCATCCGGATGGCTCATCCGGATGGTTTTTAAAAAATTAAGTTTAATTTTAAAAATCAGCTGGCTGGATCAAATTGAACCATCTGGCTAGAGATGGTTTAGTCAAAATATTAAAATGTCGATTTTGCCCTTCGTAAACTTTATAATTTACAAACCTAATATCTCTTTATCCCATTCTGCCGTCAGACTTCATATCTCTCTCTCCAACTCCATGAAAGGAGCTTGAGCTCTCTCTCTCCACCATCTCTCCGCGACTCTCTATCTCTCTCTCCGCAACTCTCTCTCTCTCTGCGCCTCTCTCTCTCTCTGCGACTCTCTCTCTCGCCACTCTCTCTCTCTCTCCGCCACTCTCTCTCTCTCTGCGCCTCTCTCTCTCTCTCTGCGCCTCTCTCTCTCCGTGACTCTCTCTCTCCACGACTCTCTCTTTCTCTCCGCGCCTCTCTCTCTCTCCGCGACTCTCTCTCTCTCTCAGCATCTGGGTTTGTTTTTTTCTCTGATGGGTTTGCTTTTTTCATCGATTTGATTTGGGTTAGTGTGTGTTTGCTCTATGTTGATTTGGTTAGTGAACTTGTACGGATTTGATTTATGTTTGTGTTGTGGCTCTATGATGTGATTTGAACCATGGCTAGTGTGTGATTTGATTTGGGTTTTGAGTTCTATGTATCATGTGCTAAGTTCAAATTGATTATGAGTGTGATTTTGCATTTAGTTTATGGAATGTGTGAAGGTTATGGATTCGTTGAGTTTGCCAACCACGCTGCAGCTGAGCGTGTTCTGCAGACTTACAACGGTACTCAGATGCCGAACTCTGACCAGACCTTCAGGCTGAACTGGGCTCAGGTAGGGGCTGCTGAGAGACGCCAAGCTGAAGGGCCTGAGTACACTATCTTTGTAGGCGACCTGGCTCCTGAAGTCACTGACTTCATGCTCGCGGAGACGTTTTCGAGTGTGTACGCGTCTGTCAAGGGGGCGAAAGTTATGATTGATAGGGCCACTGGAAGGTTAAAGGGATATGGGTTTGTTAGGTTTGGGGATGAAAGTGAGCAGATGCGTGCCATGGGGGAAATGAATGGTCAGTACTGCTCGTCTAGGCCTATGCGTATTGGTCCGGCTGCTAACAAGAAGCCTGTTACTATGCAACCAGGTATGCTTTTATTATGTTAAGGAATCGTGTGCACTGAGTATTTTAGTGGCTTGAGTAGTTTTTTTAGTGCACTGATCATCTAGTTTAATTTTCAGTTTTTTTTTTTTGCATTTGAGTGTGATTGACTGACCAAAACCTCTTTTTATGGCAGGTTGTTTTTCTTTTTAGGTAACATATCTTGATAGTAATGGAACAAATGAGTGAAGAGAATGAAGATTCAAGATGGTTATTTGTTTACAATGAAAATTTATTTTAACATAGTAATGAGTACATGATGTTCTTTACAATTGCTTTTTCATCTTTTAAATTCAGTTTTATAAAATTTGAGTTTCTACTTTGAGTTTCTACTTTTAGTTGTTTGGAAGTTTATTCAAAATTGAATTTTTACTTTAAATTTTATTTTAATGTAAATTTAAATAAAAATTTATACGAAATAAAATTTTATAAATTTCAAAATGCTAATTTTCAATTAATTTTAGTGTACATATATTTTAGAAAAAATAATAAAAATTAGTATAGTTAAAATTAATATCAAACATATAATTAAATCAAAATAGGGGTATATTTGTAATTTGTTTATTAAATTCATCTGAATGGAGATGAAAAAAAAGAAACGAACATAAAATTCATCTAGATGACTTATCTAGATGACTCATTTGGATGGAGAAACGAACAACCGCTAAAATCTGGATAGGTCATCTGGATGGATCACATAGATGGATCATCTGGATGGAGATGATAGATGGAAAAACTAACAGCCCCATAGTAGATCTTGCAAAGTGCTTGCCGACTACTTAAATAGTCTTGAAATGATACAAAATGGAATTAACAAATTAAATGCAAAGCGCGTATAACATTTTTGGTTGGGATTAGTGACAACCAATCAAATCTTCAAAGTCAGATTACGATAGAGGTTTGGGTGAAATGATCTGTGAATAGAAAAAGTAGTTAAATAAGAATGGGAAGAAATCTAATAATTCAGCAGATGCAAGAAACACGTGGCAGAAAGAGTATAATCCTTTTTATGGGGGGATATTTCATTAGTATATACGGACAGGCCACGTCGTGTCATAAAGCCTTTTCCCTCTATAAAATCAATCATCCATCTGCTTCGACTCTCAACATAAACTTGACGAGAGAAACAGTGAAAGAAACAAGAACCTGCAAAGCAAAAAATGGCGACCCTTAAGGTTTCATCTCATGTTCCTTCTCCATCTGAAGATGCTGAGCAACTGAAAAGCGCCTTTGATGGTACTATGCCTTTCCTCTGTTTGCTGGTTTTATGTTTTGTTGATCTATGTTTATTTTGTGTACCTGATCATCGTTCCCTCTGTTGGTGTATCTGTTTTTGATTTAATCACTTGTTTGGTGGTTTTGAAGTTGATCGAGTTCGTTTTTCTCAGACGACCAGATCGTTGTCGGTAGTGTATGATGATCATGTTCTTGATGGCGTTGATGTAGATCGAACTTGTTCTTTCACTGATATGATTGTTTCTGTGTTGGATCTAGAAGATTTTTCAGTGCTAATAGTTGATGTGACCTTTTTTTTTCTCGCTGATCCAGGATTGAGCTTTTGATTATCATCTGATCATGTTGATGCTGACAATGATTCATTAATAGGATTTTGTCATGGATCTGTAATGTAGTGATGATTTGTGTGTAACCCAACACTAAGATGTTGAGACGATACTTTGAGATTTGCTTTTGTATGATCTTGGAGCTGAAGTCTGTGACTTTCTTAGATCTGACGTTTGACTTTTGTGAATCGGATATGTGAAGGATGGGGTACCAACGAGGACTTGATCATATCAATTTTGGCTCACAGAAGCGCTGAACAGAGGAAGCTGATCAGGCAAATATACCATGAAACCTTTGGAGAAGACCTTCTCAAGAGTCTTGACAAGGAACTCAATAGCGACTTCGAGGTACGAAGATTCCAAACTTTAGAGGCAAATCTGTGTTATTATGTTATCTTAATATGTTTTCCTTCATGGACAGAGAGCCATCTTGCTCTGGACTCTTGAACCTGGTGAGCGTGATGCCTTGTTGGCTAATGAAGCTACCAAAAGATGGACTTCAAGCAACCAAGTGCTTATGGAAGTAGCATGCACGAGGACTTCAACGCAGCTTCTTCACGCTAGGCAAGCTTACCATGCTCGCTTCAAGAAGTCTATTGAAGAGGACGTCGCTCACCACACCACCGGCGACTTTAGAAAGGTAATAGTACTAATTATACCTTGAATGTTCAATGCACAGTATCTGAAGCACTTGTTAAAATCGTATGTTTCTTTTGCAGCTTTTGGTTTCTCTTGTTAGCTCGTACAGGTACGAAGGAGACGAGGTGAACATGACACTTGCAAAACAAGAAGCTAAGCTGATCCATGAGAAAATCAAGGACAAGAACTACAGCGATGAGGATGTCATTAGGATTTTGTCCACAAGGAGCAAAGCTCAGATCAATGCTACTTTCAATCGCTACCAAGATGAGCACGGAGAGGAAATCCTCAAGGTCAAGTCTAAACTGCTCTTTCAAGTTAATTTTAAGTTTCTTGTTTTTTATATAATTATGGTAAACTCTTGTTGGTTTTCATGTTACAGAGTCTTGAGGAAGGAGATGAGGACGACAAGTTCCTCGGACTGTTGAGGTCAACCATTCAATGTTTGACAAGGCCAGAGCTCTACTTTGTGGATGTTCTTCGTTCTGCTATCAACAAAACCGGAACAGACGAAGGAGCTCTCACTAGAATTGTGACTACAAGGGCTGAGATTGACTTGAAGGTCATCGGAGAAGAGTATCAGAGGAGGAACAGCATTCCATTGGAGAAAGCCATTACTAAAGACACTCGTGGAGATTACGAGAAGATGCTCGTCGCTCTTCTCGGTGAAGATGATGCTTAAATCAAAACAATCCTCCACACAGAAACAAAGCTTCTCTAGATTCTCTCATCTTTCTATTTCTCTCTTTCTCTTTTCTTGAAACCGTTTGATTCTGTACTTCGAAAACTTGTTTGTTGTTTCTGTTTGTGTGTGTTTTAGTCTCCAAATAATGCATGAGAGAGAAAGAGATAAAACCAGTGTGGTCTGTTAAGTAATATATATATATAAAAGAGTAATTGCTTTAAATTTGTTATTACTACAAAAAAACAAAAAAGAGACTCACAAAAGATAAGACCAGTGTATTTGTTTAAATCCTATCCGATCTTAAACAAACAAAACAACAATATTTAGTGACCCAAATTTTAAGGCTCCTTTCTCTATAAATACACGTTTTTTTTTCCAAAAAACCTTTTATCATTGAACCACTCCAGAAATTGAGCCGTAAGCAGATCTTAGACTGTTCAGCCTCGACAACCACCTTCACCACCAAAATTACCCAGTCCAGCATCGATTTCCGTCCCAGGTAACCGAAAACCGCTGTGTATATAAGCTTTATATCTGGACATTTAGTAAATCGTCTATAACTCTTAAACCGTTGTAATTTCGTGAATCCAAGACCACACTCATTTTTGTGATGTCGAGATAAGTCCATAGTAGGATGATTAGCCGGAGAGCCACTTTCACGAGACTCCACGCGCGGCCAAAATCCCCACGAGTGTGATTCACGCGCCGCCCAAGATCTCCTGAACCATCGTGCGAAAGGTCCACGCGCCACCACCTCTGACCGTGGTACACCAAAACCACCGTCTCCAGCCACCGTCAGTCCATCGGCGGGATGCTGCCGTTGCATCGTCGTCATCATTATTGACTTTTCCGGTAAGTCATTGCCGCCTTTTGTCTACCGCTAGCGGCCGTTCACCGGTGACTCGTCGGTTAACTCTATGACTCGTCGTTGACTCGATGACCAGTCAAATTGGTTTTGTTAGTTTAATTTTGGTTTGGTTTAAGTTAACCGGTTGATTATTAAATTGATTTGTTGTTTAAATTAATTTGATTTTAGTTAAGGAAAACCGAATGGATCAATTGAAATTGATTTCAACTAATGAAAACCGTTTAGTTTAAAGCAATTTCAATTGGTTAAGGATTGACCAGGATTGACTTTGACCAGTCGAGTTAACTTTTTGTTAACTTTGACCATACCAGCAATTATTCGTTTTTAACTATTCGAAGGGCGTTTTAACTCAATCGTTGCCGTAATTTGAGATTTGGAGTTGGTTTGAGCAGTTGGGGTTCATATATACCACTTTTAGACAATCCTAAGTGAGTGCTACTTTGTTTAATCTCGTACTAGTTTAATACTACTATTATGGAAAGTTTAGTTTCAAAACATGTTCCGCCTTTGTGATTGAGTATTGTCTGTTTATTATTATTGATTATTAAACTGAATATAGGATGTAGAGGGTTCAATGGTTGTGTGAAATGATTGATGCTCAGGAATGTTATATATATAGTAGGGACTATGTGACCAATGCGGGGTTCAGAGATGTTTGAGCTTGTAACGCAACGGGTATTTTGTGGGGGCCTAGAGACGGTTGAGATAGCAAGATAGCGAGTATTGTGCAGGGGTACAAAGATGTTTGTACTAGCGTACCAGTGGGTGGTGTGCAGGGGTAGAGAGACATATTGTACTAGCGACGTATCGGGTATGTATATTCTTATGAGGAAATGAGTGGTGCAGACAATATTATGTACTGTAAGCACATGTGTTGTAGTTGAATAGTTAATATGTCCTAATATTCACATGTCTTATACCATATTATAGGCCCTATTGGGAGTTTGTTATGTGTGTCTAGGATATGTTTTAGAGTGCTTTCAGGTCCAAGTGAATTTTGGAGCATTTTAGATATTATGAGGCTTTTTAGATCTCAAAGAGAGAGGAACCCAGTAGATAGTCAAATTCAGTAAAGTACGAGTCGATATAGAGCATTGTGTCGATCAACGACACACACTTGTCGTCGATCGACGGTCGATGCACAATAGCCCAATTCAAAAAGTACTCGACTTGAAGCCCAAGTTGCAGAAACTACAAGATTGCAGAGTAGCAAGGATCACAATTAGATTTTTTTTGCAAGTTTTGTCTTGGCTTTCTTTTTAGTTTACGTACAATTTTTTTTTCTTTTGTCTTCGGGTACATGCCCAGCAGTACCAGAAGAAACAAGGAAAAGACTTAATTTTGTCAAACCCAGTAGACACTAAACGTAGCATCCGCAAGGAGAAACGGTTTCATTAGATTGACGTTTTGGAGTTCTGATTCAGTTCTGATGAGATTTGGGACTTGCTCCAAAACAATTCCCAATATCCGATATCTTCAGCTTCATCACCCTTTTTGTGAAAGCCTCCATTGACATTTCTCCTTTGTCTATCATCTCAACAATAAAGAGTGCTTGAAGCTTTGCAAATGGCTACGAGAAGCATCTGCTGCACACTTTGTTTATCTTGACACCATCTGAGAAGTGGAGAATCAATGATAACTGAGGACCTTCCTTGATCCTTTTCCCCTTCTTCGAATTCCTTCTCTTCTTTCCCCCAAACTTGTCTGATCTTGTGGTGCCTCCATCAAAAAGATCACGAAACACTTCAAACTCATCCTGCTCTAATCCGTGATGAGCGTCGATCGATACTCTAGTGTTAATGTCGATCGATGTTCCAATGGTTGCGTCGATCGATTCACTAATGATGGTGTCGATCGAGGCTGCGACCAATGGTCCTTGGTCAGCGTCACCTTCATACTTTAATACTCTCAGAGAAACAACTGTATGCTGAAGATCATCAAATACCTCAACGTTGAGATCCATATGCACACTTCTATCTGGTGGAATAGGAGATTCAACCTCAAAAACAACACTGGGAACCACAAACATCACAGGGTCATGTACCATCTTCGCTCTTTTGTGAAAACCAGCAGCTTCTTCTGTGTAGATAGGTGGTCATAGATGTTGTAGGACAGCAAGATGTGAGGTCTTGGACGCGTGCATTCTCTCCTCAACGGATCATGTTTCAATCATGTAACTTGGCTGTTCGTCCAATAATGAGTGTCGATCGGTGTCAGCTAAGTGGTACCAATCGATGATGGGCTTTGGGTGTTGATCGATGTAGTAGGGTGGTTGTCGATCGATAATATCGGGTTGGTGTAATTGATGCTAGCTTTTGGTGAAGTTTCCAGATTTATTCTTGAAGTGTGCTGATCTTCATCAAGCTTCTGCTCTGAGTTCTTATGCATATGTTCAAACCATTATTCTATCTCCATAGTGACATTCCTACTCGAATCCAAATACCCAAGTTGTTCTTTATACCTTTGGCTTCAAGAGATCTCTGATGGTGATGTTTCTTTTTACATCCGGAGAATGATAACAACTTGATACATCAGTGCTCTCTATTGTCGAGTCTGCAATGTCCTGAAGATAACTCAATCTTTCATGGATGTCGAGTGGTGTCGATCGATAACAGGGGTTAGTGTCGATCGATGCTGAGGTCTTAGGGTCGATCGACGTTGAGATCTTAGTGTCGATCAACGCCAAGGTCAGATCGATAATATCAGCTTCTTGTGCTCTGCTCGTCTCAGATCCACGACATTTAATACCCATTGCTACGTATCCGAGAAGCTGTCGTGGAATCTCGTCTTCTTTCTTCAATTGGCAAATTTCAAAGATCTTGTCCCACTTATCGTTGATCGCTTTTTCTTGGCTGCTGCAGCTTCACCAAGAAATTCATAAAGGAATGGTCTTTCAATATCATACCAACGATTCAGAGATCGTGGTTCCAGTCGACTAAACCAGCTAAATGCATTCCTAGAGATAGAATAGGGGAAGATCTTGCAGAGCATGTGGTATTCAGACACTTCATTCTACTCGCTCCTTGAGAGTTAATCCACAAGTTCTTCGATGTGTTCCTTCGGATATTCATGAGGCAAACCCTGAAAAGAGTTATGAGCTGCCCAATCATACCATTCACAGCTCATTTGGAAGTCATTTATCTTAGCAACAACAATGACATCAGGGATCACAGCTCCTTGTGCATTAATCAATTGTCCTATACTATTGCGAGGACGACCTTCTTCGTCTCGTAAAATCCCATTCTCATCAGCTTCAAGTATAAGAGCTTCAATTTCCTTTGTCTTCTCGCAACTAGTATTGATGAACGGTGAAGTGTGGGTGTCGATCGATGTCATGATGTTAGTATCGATCGACGGTGAAGTATTGGTATCGATTGATGTTGTGATGTTAGTATCGATAGATGGTGAAGTATTGGTGTCGATTGATGCTCGCTTCTCTTTGCTAACGATCACTGCTTGGAGGGTGTCGACTGCCCTCGTAGACTTATGAATCGTGGGCGAATCAGCAGGTTCCTTTTTTGAAGAACCCAAAAATCCACTCCTCATTGCTTCCTGGTACTTGTATGTACCTGAAACACAAGAAACATTTTTTATGTAAGCAAACTAATATAGAAAAATACCTAGACTAAATCAAACAAATTGAGTCTAATGGCGAATCCTTGCTATCTGGCAACAGTGCCAAATTTGATAGGAGGGTTTTTTTTATGTATTTCAATGCAAACTCTATCAAATTAATCCTTCGAACTACTCTTGCCAAGAGAGGTCAAATTGTAGTATTTAGAGAACTAATCCACAAGGAGCGTGGGCACACAATAAACTCAATATAGTCGCGATTAGGCTAGGAAGATAGATTAATAAGCAATAAATAAATTGTAGCAGATAATTGATTAATTGATTGGTAAGTAAAGAATAATAATAAATAGCTAGATCTAGGGTTTCAGGCAAGTGGATTATAGATGATAGAAACTAAGGGTATTAATCATAGAACTCGATATCTAAATTAAAAGACGACCAGCTCTCTCTGCGAGTCTAATCTATTTACTAAGTCCGATGTCTCAGCTCTTGCTTGTTGACACGGAATGACCATCGATCGATGGTCTCTTGAGTCAATCTTTATGACCTAATTCGATACGTTCACTACATCAACTAAATCAACTAAATCAACTCTTGCTTGTTTCTAGCAACCAAGCTCAACATGATTAATTATGGTAGTAGATCATTCTCTCGCTTGCGCCTAACTATCCTAAGATCAATGTTCTAGTTAGCTACTCTAAAACACAAGCAATAAGCACAATTCTATTGATAGATCTAACAATCACCCTAGCAATTACGTTGTTTAGCTAATCCATCAATACCATTAATAAACCCTACACTACAAGAAAACATCGTTATTCTGAGGGACATACCGAGGGAAACTGAGTTTCTCGGAATTTTCTGATGAAAAACCGAGGAAATACCGAGGAAAGAAAGAAATGTGGTTTCCTCGGAATATTCCGAGGGAATACCGAGGAAACAGGGTTCGTCGGAAAAAACCGACGGTTATTTCAAAAATTCCAAGGACTTTTTGTAGCCGTTAGAGAGCCGTTGGGGGATTTTAAAAATTCCGAGGAAATTCCGAGGAAGTGTCGGTTCTCCTCGGAATTTCCTCAAAATTTCCTCAGTATGTCGGCAGAATTTCATATATAAATTCAGCCACCCCTCTTCTTCTTCATTCCACTCCATTTCTTCTTCTTCCCTCCCACTATCACGAATTTGGTTTCAAAAAAACATTTCTTCTTCAAATTATTTTCGTTCTTGGATCGATCGACCTCATTTGGATCCGGACACGAGATTGCTTACAGAAGAATACCAACGAGGTATAACTGAATTCATGGGGTTAGTTCGCCGACAACCGGAAGCAGA
Organism: Moricandia moricandioides; assembly: GCA_905132885.1. Classification (NCBI taxonomy): domain Eukaryota; kingdom Viridiplantae; phylum Streptophyta; class Magnoliopsida; order Brassicales; family Brassicaceae; genus Moricandia; species Moricandia moricandioides. Next base: position 217,344 of record CAJHQQ010000260.1, read on the forward strand.
AACATGTAAGTTAAGATGTCCTTGCTCTAATTGTAAAAATAGAAAGGTTATTAAAGAGTTGGATGTTTGGACTCATCTATATTTGAGTGGGTTTACACGAAGTTACAAAATTTGGTATCATCATGGGGAAACTGATTATGAACTTGGTAGTACTAGCGAACCTCAGCCGGCGGTTAGATTAGAAGAACCTATTAGAACGGATGTAGATTATGGTGTAGGTACTGAGCAGATGGTAAATGATCATTTTAGAGGGGAAGATTTACCCAATGCAGAAGCTAGGAGATTTTATGATATGTTGGATGCTGGAAAACAACCATTGTACGAAGGTTGCAGAGATGGTCATTCAGCTTTATCATCTGCTACAAGACTGATGGGCATTAAAACAGATTATAACTTGGCTGAAGATTGTGTGGATGCGATAGCTGATTTTGTTAAAGGTATTCTACCTGAGGATAATGTAGCTCCAGGTTCATACTACGAGGTTCAAAAACTCGTAGCTGGTGCTGGTTTATCTTATCAAGTAATAGATGTATGCAACGATAACTGCATGATTTATTGGAGGGCGGATGACCAGCGGATTACATGCAAATTTTGTGGGAAGCCTCGTTATAAAGATACGAGTGGAAGAGTTCCAGTGCCATATAAGAGGATGTGGTATTTGCCTTTGACGGAAAGGTTACAAAGGCTGTATCTTTCAGAACGCACAACGCAACGAATGAGATGGCATGCAGAGCACTCAACAAATGGTGAGATTAGACATCCTTCAGATGCAAAAGCGTGGAAGCATTTCCAATCAAAGTATCCCGACTTTGCGTATGAGAGAAGAAATGTCTACTTTGGATTATGTACTGATGGTTTCAGCCCGTATGGGAAGAGTGGAAGACAATATTCTCTATGGCCAGTCATTGTTACACCATACAACTTACCCCCAAACTTGTGCTTACGACGAGAGTTTCTGTTTCTCTCCATTCTCGTTCCCGGACCAGAGCATCCTAAGCGATCACTTGATGTGTTTCTTCAGCCACTAATATATGAGTTGCAACAACTATGGGCTGAAGGTGCTGAAACATACGATATTTCATGTAAAGCGAACTTTCAAATGCGGGCAGTACTAATGTGGACAATAAGTGATTTTCTAGCATATGGTATGTTATCTGGATGGACAACGCATGGGAGGCTATCATGTCCATATTGTCAAGATGACACAGATGCTTTCCAACTAAAGAACGAAAGAAAAACGTGTTGGTTTGACTGTCACGGACGATTCCTACCACCTGATCATCCATACCGTCGGAGTAAGACTTTGTTTAAGAAGAACAAGCAGGTGTTTGATGGTCCACCTGAAGAAGTTAGTGGGTTAGGTTTGAAGACACAACTAAGAGATTTTGATGCAGCAAGGACACCAGACGTCGGTGAACATGAGCATTTTCCGGTAGATGCTGTTGGAGAACTACATAACTGGCACAAAAAAAAGTATTTTCTGGGATATGCCATATTGGGAGGATCATCTTGTAAGGCATAATTTAGATGTCATGCATATTGAGAAGAATTTTTTTGACAATCTCATGAACACGATCCTTAATGTTCAAGGTAAAACAAAGGATAATTTGAAGTCAAGACTGGATTTAGTCGATATATGCGCTCGTTCAGAACTTCATATTGATGGGAATGGTAGGGCTCCTTTTCCCATATACCGACTTGATGCAGAGGGAAAAAATGCCTTCTTTGATTGGATTTCAAACGATGTGGAGTTTCCAGACGATTACGCATCTAATTTGCGTAATTGTATCGACAGAAAGGAAGGAAAGTTTATTGGCTTGAAAAGTCACGATTGCCATGTGTTGATGCAGCGCCTCCTTCCGTTTGCCTTCAAGTAACTATTACCACGAAATGTTCATGAAGCAATTGCAGGGATAAGTGCTTTCTTCCGCGATTTATGCACCAGATCAGTGACTCTTGAAGGTATTGAAAATCTGAAGACTAACATAGCCGTGATTCAGTGCAACCTTGAGAAGATATTTCCTCCCTCATTTTTTGATGTGATGGAGCATCTTGTTATTCACCTGGCAAAAGAATTGGAACTTGGTGGTCCTGTGCAGTATAGATGAATGTATCTGTATGAGCGGTATATGTTCCATTTGAAGAAGAAGGTGAAAAATTTAAGTAGGGTGGAAGGTTCTATAGTCGCACAGATGATCAATGAAGAAATATCAAACTTTGCCGAGTACTACTTTCCAGCAGGAGTCCAAACCAAAAACAGAAGACCTGCTCGGCATGATGATAGAGGCGAACGGGCAACATATCATGTTAAGGTTCCATATATTTTCACTGATGTAGGACGACTTAGCGGAAAACCAAAGGACCGTCGACTTATTGAGCAGGAGCGAAGTCATTTGCAAACATATTTGCTCACCAATTGCGAAGATGTTCTTCAATATGAGAGGTAAGTTTATTATCTTACAAATTTTTATTTTAACAAATTAACATTTATACCTTTTTAAAAACATTATTGTCATCACATGTACAAGATTTTCATGGCAGAAAAGCGGTTCGAATATAGATACGCCACAGAGGAGGACCTAGAAGAAATTAAGCAGAGAGAATTTGCTGGATGGATGTTTACGTATGTGAGTGCCTTAACAAATTAAAATATCATTTAGCACATATTTATACAAATTAAAATATCATTTATCACATATTTATACTAATTCATTATATATTTGCTATTAATAGGTGTCTGCTGGTTTGGCCAGAGGTGAAACATATGACGATTGGATACGCGAGATGGTGGTTGGACCAAACTATGTTGTGAAGTCATATCCGAGATTTTGTACTCGAGGATATGCATTCACAACTGAAAAGAAGAGACGTTCGCGTACGACCTATGATGCTGGTGTTTGTTCTGCATCAGGAGATGATGGATACTACAGACACATACGTGAGATTATGGAAATCAAGTATTTGGGCATGCTTGGATTGCGCTGTACTGTTTTCTATTGTGATTGGCACGACAACACTCCAGATCGAGGTGTGAGAACAGATGCATTTGGTGTTACATCAGTACATTCGAGGCGAAAGCTGCAATATTATGATCCTTTCATTCTTGCTTCTCAGGCCGATCAGGTAAGTAAATTTTAATTATTCAGAATGATTGATCCTAATTTATACTTTTACTAATAATTTTTTAAATGTTACAGGTTTGTTATATCAAGTACCCACAGATAAGGAACATAGATGATCCATGGGTTACTGTTACAAGACTCAACTCGAGAGGCCGAGTTCAGGGAAGTTCTGAGGTGGAAGACCCACTACAACCAATCACATCCGGCAACTTAAGTGCTGCAGAAGATGTAGCTGAAGGTGGCCTTGTAGTCGATTTAACCGACTTCGGAGAGGAAGCCGTAGTTCACGCAGAGAATGAACCAGTTATTGGAGAGTTTCACTAAGATCCAGATTCAGATTCATCTGGTGATGACGACTCGGAAACAGACTAGCTTTTTTTTTTTAATAGAAATACCGAGGAAATTCCGAGGAACATGGGTTTTTCAGACCCCAAACCCCTGTTCCTCGGAATATCCTCGGAATATTCCGAGGAACTAGGGATTGGGGTCTGAAAAATCCCTGTTCCTCGGAATTTCCTCGGAATTTTTCGAGGAAATTTCGAGGAAGATAACAATTTTCAAGGTTTCCTTAGAATTTCCTCAAAAAATTTCGAGGAAATTCTAAGGAACAAGAGGTTTTTAACCAAAAACAACGTTTTGCGGATTGATTAACACGTATATAACCTTCATTAAGTGTCTTAACCAGATTATGAATTTAAAATTTGGTGTTTTAGACGATAACAAACAATTTTCCGATTGCATAAATGAAAACCACACAACACAAGAGAAACACTTATACACTTTAATAAACGTTAAAGGGAATACTTACAATTATTTTTGAAATTTTGTTATTTCATCGTTTATGATCATCTATACAAAAAATCCTCAATGGTATGCATTACATTTGTATAAAAAATGAAATACGGCCCAAAAATTTGAGGTTTTGAAACCCCAAATCCCTGTTCCTCAAAATTTCCTCGGAAAATTCCGAGGAAATTCCGATGAACAAGGATTTTTCAGACCCCAATCCCTAGTTCCTCGGAATTTTCCGAGGAAATTCCGAGGAAGGTAACAATTGTCAGGATTTCCTCCGAATTTCCTCAGAAAATTCCGAGGAAATTCCGAGGAACAAGAGGTTTTTAACGGAAAACAACGTTTTGCGGATTGCTTAACACGTATATAACCTTTATTAAGTGTCTTAACCAGATTATGAATTTAAAATTTGGTGTTTTAGACGATAACAAACAATTTTACGATTGCATGAATGAAAACCACACAACATAAGAAAAATATTTATACACTTTAATAAACGTTAAAGGGAATTCTTACAATTATTTTTGAAATTTTGTTATTTCATGGTTTATGATCATCTATACAAAGAATCCTCAATGGTATGCATTGCATTCGCGAACCCTAAGTTAATTATTCCGACGGAATTCCGACGACCCCGTGTCCGTCGAAATTCTTAAATACAAAACACAACACTTCTTCTTCTTCTACTTCGCCGCATCTCTCATTTCTCTCATCTCTCTCATTTCTCTCCGATCTCTCTCAACTCTCGCCGGAGATTCCGACTACCCAACCCCACATCTCTACTCCACCTCTAAAATCATGTAAGAATCTATGTAAACCTTGTATTTTTCAATTTTTAGGGTTTGTGAGATTAGATTTTCGGATTATAGGTTGTTCGATGGATAGTTTAGGATTGAATGGATAGTTTAAGTTAGGATTGTTGTTTTGGTTGTTGTTTTAGGTTTTTTTTTTGGAATTATTTTTGTCATTTTAAAACGTTTTTTGATTTTTAAAAACGTTTTTCTATTTTTAAAAACCTTTTTCAAGTTTCTAGTAATAAACTATGTATAATAAAACGTTTTTTAAAAATTTTAAAAAAATTTATAAAGCTTTTTCTATATTTATAAATGATTTATAAGTTTTTATACATATATATATATATATATATATAAATCATGTATAATAACAATTTTTAAATTTTTTAATAACTTTTATACATATATATATGTATAAATCATGTATAATAACAATTTATAAAAAAATTATAATTTTTATATATTAAAACTATTTTTGTAATTATTAAAATATTTTTGTAATTATTAAAATATTTTTGTAATTATATATAAATCATGTATAATAATAATTTTTTTTATATTAAACTATTTTTGTAATTATTAAAAAAAACATTTTTAATATCTATAAAACATCTTTTGTGATCAAAAACTATTATTTGGGATTTTTTTTAAAAAAAAATGTATATATACAGGTCTTATGATGATCAGAGCCGACCTCGACAGCGTCGTAGTCGTGGTGGTACGGGGAGCCACTCCATTCAGGGTTCCGTATCGCCCCACATCTCCTACCATACATCTCCCTCTCCATTTCCCTCTCATGCTCCTCCCGCTCCCGTTGCTGCACCCGCTCCTGCTCCTGCTCCTGAGGGTCCTCCGGGAGTGATGAGAGTTGCGGAGTTTATTCGACAGCCCGGTCGTGACCATCTTCCATATCTCACTCTGTATCCACATGGACGGGGTCAAACATGGTAATTAAACCTTTTTTTTTCATTAAAATTTGATTCATTTTTAATAATTTGTTCTTTTAATTAGGTTCAACCGATCCTCGAACGGGATCAGCGCATGGATCAACCGTATGATGTACTTGGCCCTCGACAAGGGACATCCGACTTTCACCGACTTCCCTGCCGACAAGCAGCATCTGTGGTTTCAACAGTTTGCGGTAAGTATTCTAATTTTTTTACTTATATTTTTAATCTTTAATATAAATTTTCTACTAATAGTGTTTTATTTTCAGCAAGAATTCAACTGGAATGCCGATGAAACCTTGTATATCTATCACCACTTCGTCCATAAAGTAATGGAGAACTATGGGAAGAAGATCCACGAGTGGAAGAAGAAGTGGGAAATAAACAAGGTTGGTTTTGATTTATTAAACAATATTTTAATTTAATAAAATATTTTTTTTATTTATTTAACAATTTTTTTTTATTAAAAGGTCCCAAAGTCGATGAACCCCACGGTCTGGCAGGAGTTGGGTGTGCATTGGAGTAAGAATGAGACGAAACAAACTTCTTCCACCAACTCCACCAACCGCATGAGCGACCGTAAAGGGAATGACATCTTCAAGCATAACTTGGGTGCTCAATCTATTGCCACTCTGGGTGATCGCATGGTAAGCTAGTCGCTTTTTATTCTATTATTTAAGTTTTTAAATTTTATTTTTGTGTATTTCTTCTAATTACTAATGTTTGTTTAATTTATGTTTTTTTTCAAGGCGGAAGAAAATGAGGGCGAGCCGGTTGATGATCTCGCCCTAATGAAGAGGGCGTATACCAACAAGAAGACCGGCCAGACTGATGATGGTGTTGTGAAGGATGTGGTCACCCTTATCGACACTCAGCTGGAAGACGAAGTGTCTTAGCTTCAAACCGAGGATGACGATTCGACGGGTTCGACCTACTTGCCTCGGGTTTGGATCAACGAAATCGTTGAATCGGTAAGTTCTTTTTTTAAAGTTCAATTCATCTTTTCTATTATTTAAATTTGGCACTTTTCTATTTCAGTCGGTTCCAAAGAAGAAGGGCCGTTTGTTCGGTTTGGGTCGTCGGTCCCTGTCGGTTTTGTCTTCTGCTGCACCACCGCCATTTTTTGATCCAGAAGTACTTATGGGTCAGTTGCAGGACAAAGATGATCGCATATCTGCGTTGGAGACCCAGATGGCGACTCAACAGGCGGGCTTTGAGGCACAGAGGAAGCTGAATGAGCAAATGATGGAGATGATGAGGAGGTTGCACCCGAACGAGGTGTTCCCGAGCATGCCAGACCCGAATTCCCAAAACCCGTAGTTTTTTTTTTTAAAAAACTCTGAATGTTTTATTTTTATTTGTATGACTTTGAATTTTATATAATATGTTTTTAATTTTATATTTTTGAATTTAAATTTCAAAAATTTATTTATTTTTTTAAAAAATATTCTTTTGGGATATTCCGAGGAACCCTGTCCCTCGGAAAATTCAGAGGAAGTACATCCCTCGGTATATTCCGAGGAATATATACCGAGGGATGTACTTCCTCGGAATTTTCTGAGGGACAGGGTTCCTCGGAATTTACCGAGGGAGTGCTTCCTCGGAATTTTTTGAGAACAATGACACACAATAGATTTCTTATTCCTAAAGTTAAGCTAGGTGATTATATATATATTGATAACAAGTAATCAGTCTAAGGAAATGTTCCTTATTAAAGAGTGTAGATGCATTATGGAAATATGCTAATAATGTAAATATAAATAAATCCTAGAACTATGGTGAGGTGGTGCACACTTAGCCCTCTCACTGACACAATTTTGGCACTTTGCACCTAACACTCACCAACACCAAGCACCCTTTTTCTGGTGCAATACATAAAATATAAATATAAAACCCTAAAGTCTAAGTCAAAACTTGTCCAAGGATAATCTTGTAATCTTGTGTCATGCCTCTAACTTGGGCTTGAAAGTTAATTGTCTGCGAATTGGACATTGATCGATGGCAAATGTGCAATATCGATCGATCTTGGTCATGTAACATCGGTCGACGCCAACGTTATGTCGTCGATCAATGGTAATCTTGTATTTCGACTCTATCAATGATCAGCTACAGATGATTCTCCTCTAAATTCTCCAAAAGCTCCAAGTATCTCCACATATCTCCAAAACATACATGGACCTTTACAGACCTCAAAATATAGTCTAAACGCACATAGCAGACCCTAAATAGAGTCTATAACATTGTCCAAAACTAGTAATAAATTGGCTATAACATGGTCTAAAACTGGTAATGACCCTAACAATTCTATTGTTTGAATAATCCATCATTACCATTAATAAACCCTAAATCTAGTTGATAACTACTCAAACATAATTAAAGTAAGAAGAATAATCTTAATATATTGCATAGATAAAAAACTAGGGTTCCAATACAAGTCTCCCTAAGAATATTGTCTATTATATTTTATTGTATTATATTCTATTGTATCCCCTTTCTTCTCTTTGTCATACATAAAGTATAAATATAAAAACCCTAAAATGTAGGTCAAAACTCGTCTAGGAGTAAACTTGTAATCTTTTGTCTTGTCTCTAACTTGGGCTTGAAATCGGCTGTCTGCAAATTGTTCATCGATCGATGCCAAGTGGTCAGAATCGATCGATCTTGTTCATATAACATCGGTCGACGTCAGAATAGTTCCATCGATCGACGACAGTCTTGTACTTTGACTCTCTCATAGATCAACTACGGATTAATCTCCTCTAAATTTTCCAAAAGCTCCAAGTATCTCCATATATCTCCAAAATGTACCTGAATTTGTAAAGACCTTAAAACATAGCCTAGACACACATAATAGACCCTAAACAGAGTCCATAACATGGCCTAAAACTGGTAATAAATAAGCTATATCAACTTCCCCATACTTAACCTTTTGCTTGTCCTCAAGCAAACAAGCCTGCGAAAGAGATTTTGAAAAGCGAAGACTCACATAATATCTAAGTATAACTGTCACCTTACTTTATTGCAACCACATCCTATTAGGTCAATCACAGAGAAATTTATATACCCTATCCTAGTATAGCAACCACATCCATTCAACCAACAACTTAGCGAATACTAGTCTAACTCGCCCCTCTATTGATTTCATTTCTTTGCATAAAATAAAACTGCAGGCTTTACCTTGGGAGTATCAATCAAAGGATATGTAGACTCTTACCTCTGCAAGTATCTTAACACAAAGGTAGTCTTCTCTGATTCTTTTCCTCTCTCTCTTCTCACTTCTTCTCAGTCGATGTATCCCTTCTTTTGAGGGTATTATTTTATGTTTTTAATTGACTGAGATATTTGGATAAAATGATACACTCAAAAGAAGGGAGACATCGAAGTGTGGTTAGTATATAATAAATCTTGATCATAGTCCCCTTCTTGACTCGATAAAACTCTTTGAAAAACTTATATAGATAGTAAATAAAACTGAAAAAAAAAATAGCGTTAGCGAACCTCCCCCTAGACTTAAATTACACTGTCCCTAGTGTAATCCGCCCTTGATTGGTTAGGAAAAATTAAATCATTAGTAAATAGCTTACGTATAGAGCTCGATACCTCTTTATGTGAGAGAGTGTCAATCGATGCTAGGCAAGTTTGGTCGACCGATGGTCGCGATCCAGTGTCGACCGATGGTGCCTCTATGGTGTCGATCGATGCTAGTATAAGTAGTCTGTATAAATAAAATAAAACTCGAAATAAATAAATAGTATAATTAAAAACTTAAGTAAAAATGTACTAAACAGTGGGTGGCCTCTCACTCAGCGCTTGGTTATAGTCTTAAGCTCGACGTTTTGAACTTTCTCGCTAGAATGGAGGTGGATCAACACTTTGAAAACAAGTGTCTACATCTTCTTTGCTCTTAAGAAACCATGTACCAATGAAGTTTCTCGTTGCTTCATCTCTTCTGGCTTTCTCATTCATTATGATCTCCTTAGTAACTTCCACTGAATGCATTCTCGTTTGTAGATTCTCAATATTACGCTGTAGCATTCTAAGTCTGGCAATTGTAGTCTCTGATATCCAATTTATGAGAAAAATCTTCCTTCATTAGGCTCTGAGAGAAAACAATCTCATTGAACCTGTCTTCAAATTGTATTTTTGCTTCGTGCATCTGTCTGTCGAATGTAGCATCGATCGATGGTGAGATGTTGCCATTGATCGATGTCACTCTGTTGTGTCCACTCGCATGCTGTCTTTGAATAGTATCCAAATCTCGCTGCATCTTTTCCATGCGTGTAGTCAGACCGGTCATGCATTTGTCTATTCGATAGTAGACATCATCAAGCCTCCTGTAAGAATCTTCTAATGATATCTCTTAAGCGTTGTAGATCTCATTCACAAGATCATCAATCTCTGCTCTGCTATATGTTTCTTGCTTCTTAATCGACCTAGCGATCTTTGATGCATGTTCATGTAAACATATGTAGCTGTATTTAAACATAGTAGCTCTCTCTAGAATTGCTTTCATATCTTCCTCTTGCACATTCACAATTCGTCCGTCTATAGCGCGTGCATTGCCATTCTCATCTATGTATATGTCATACTCATCTTGCTTTTCCCAAAAGAAAACTCGTCTGCCATCAGCGTCAGAATCTCTCTGTCGATACTCTACCTGACCGTCGATCAGTAGGGGATTTATCCATCTGACCAGCCCTGGAGTTTATGAAGTGAAATGGTTAGATGTAAAGAACTCGTTGAATCATGGAATGGTGGTATTGATCGATGCATGCTTCTTGTTGTCGATTGATGTTTGGTATTGGTTAGACTCGTGCTCCTGCTCCCTGATGTTGATCGATGGTGGTACCTATGCGTCAATCAATGGCGGTTGTTGTTGTCCAAATAAAATTTTTGATCCATTAGCCATAACAAGGGCATCTGCTACATCTTCCTTAGGTAAGTTGAGAATCCTCCCGTAAAGATCTCGTGCACGTCCTTTTGTATCTCTGAATATTCCAAACTTGTCTGGTCTGAGTTAACCATCTTCTGTATCTTTTGCTTTAGTTAATTGTTCTGGTCTTCGTTAGATGTCGTTGGATGGCCAAGATATGTTGAGGATTGATGCTGGATTGCCTACTCTCGTGTTCTTTACCCAGCCATAATATCCATAGTAACCTTGGTATGTCGGCTTAGCATCGATCGATGTCGTCAGTGGGATGTCGATCGATGCTCGGTGATCAAACCGGTGGATGAAGAGATTTTCAGCTCTGTTAGCCATTGCAAGTATATCTGCTACATCGTCTTTAGTGACATGTAGAATTCGGCCGTCCATAGCTATGAAATAACCATCTGGATCTCGTATAATATTGAACTCATCTGGTTGCAAATAACCATATTCCCAATCGCGTTCTGCAGATGAGTCTTGTTCGGTTTCTGCATCATCTTCAATATCGATCGACGGCGTAAGGTGTCCGTCGATCGATGTCAATTTCCCAGGTCGAGGGGAAACATGGAAAATTCTAGCCTTTTCCAAAGAGATGCCTTGGTATCAATTGTTTCTTCCTCTCTGTAATCTTCGTCGTACTCGAGATAAGCTGTGTTGTAACTGAAATCTCCATGGTGGGGGTGGGCTTGTGCGGAAGTGTGAGTGTCGATCGATGTTGTATGGTGGGTATCGATCGATTGTTGAACTATATTTCTGTCGATCGATGGTGGGGGGGGGGTGAGTGTCGATCGATGATCCTTCTTATGATTCCTCACTGAACTCGTAGTTACAGAAAAACGTGGCCACAAGTTCGGCATTATTGCACAATTCGATTAGGGTAGCGTTGTTCTTATTTTTAACAGGTTCATAAAAAATATTTTGATCAATTAGAGATAGATACAACATGTTTAACTTCATATCGCATATGGCTCCCACAATAGCCATGAATGCTCTCCCAATAGTAGAGAAGATTTCCAATCTATCTTGATGTCCATCACATGAAAGTCTGTTGGGACCAATATATTATTGATCTACACTGGAACATCTTTTACCATCCCTCCTGAATTCACTCTTGAGCAGTCTACCAACGTAAAGGAATTGTTGAAAGGTTCCACTTTCAGGTTCAGCTCCTCTGCCATTGACTTTGGCATAATGATTACTGAAGATCCAATGTGACAAAGGGAGTTGTGGTATTTGTTTCCTTTGATTAAGCATGAAACCACAAATTTTCCAGGATCACTTTTCTTCTTTAGAGAGGTCCTCTACTTCATCTTTTCCCTGAGGTGATTGAACATTATTTCTATATCATCATCATCATCTGTCTCCCTTGTTTCCCTGAAAAACATCCACAATCCGTGAGTATAATAGGCTTCATCAAAAGAGGTATATAGAGGAATTTTAAAAACTCTTTTAGCAAAGCTGTCTATCTCCTTTTCATTGGCTTTTTTGCGTTGGTGTTTGGGGATATTTTTTCTCCTTTTTGAATGTCCCTCATCTTCTCTATCAGTATCCATAGCTTCATATGTGTTTGTATTCTGATCCAAAGTTTTCATGGTTGGACGTACAAACAAGCTTGCATTTAGGTTCGATAACTGTACTGGATTTCTCTCTTGTTGATCGATTACGTGTGTGTATTATCGATCGATTCTTCCGTCCACCAGACGATCGATTTTACGGAGGCAGTGTCGATCGATATTGGTCGATTCACACGAAGCCACTGAGTCTGTGGGTTTCACCGTCGATTGATTCTCACCGATTGGCGTCGGTCGATGCGTATTAGTATTTATGAGTGAAACTGAATTTTCCACACAAAAATTGCTATTTAGGGCTTCTCTCTCTTGACTTCCTGCCAGAAATCATCATCAATCAAAGCATTGACGTGGTGTTTTTGCACAACCTCAAATTTCTCCTTGATCAAGCTCTCATGCTTCTTAATGGTCTCACTTGTTTTCATCACTTGATTCTCCAATTTCTTCACATGAGTGCTAAGGTTTTAAAACTTGGTGTTGAGGTCGAGGTACAAACCATCTATCTCCCCATTGAAATACACAGTCATCTTCTGGTGTCTGTCTAAAACTCTGTCAATCATCGCTTCAATTTTGCTTTTCGGACCTTCTGGAGGGGGGGGGGGGGGTTCTAGTAGTAGGAAGATCCATAAGTCATGTTGTTGTTCAAAGGCTTTCGATGCGAATTCTGATAAGAGTTACTCCTTGATCAGTACCATAGGTGTTCCCGCTGAAGCCTGAATTCCCTTGTCTCTGGAAACCATTCCCATCAATGTAGTTTACATCTTCTTCATCAAACTAATCGTCTCCAGACTCAATTGCTTCCACGTCCGCAAAAGTAACTTGCTTCTTGAAAACTCTCTGAACATTATCCAGTTTTGCCTTAACTTCTTCAATCTGCTCATTGCTCACAACTAGAGCTGATATCCTTCTCTAGAAATCGGTGTTCTTGGTGATGCTGTTGGATGCCAGGTTTTCAATCAATCTTGTTGCTTCTTCTGGGCTTCTGGTGCTGAAGTTTCCCTCACTAGTTGTGTCTAAAGACATCTGATATTGTAATTCAATACCTCTGAAGCAAGTGCTAAGGAGCTGCACTTCGTTTAACCCACGACGTGGACATTCTCTCTAGTAGGACTTGAATCTGATCCACGAGTTTCTGAAAGACTCTGAAGGTTCAAGTGAGAAAGTAGCAATCTTGCTCCTCAAATCCTCTGCTCTTGCGTCATCAAAGAAATTACGCAGGAAAGCATTTTTGATGTCATTCCAGGATGTCAGGGATCCTGGTGGTAGTTGCTTTAGCCAATATGAAGCTTCTCCAGCAAGTGAGTACTTGAAGAGCTTACAGAAGAGGTAGTCCTTTGGGACTCCATTCGCTTTGATAGAAGTTACTAGACCCTCAAATCAGATGATCCATAGGGTGCTCAAGTCGTAACCATGGTAAGGTGTATGCGCTACAAGTCCGAAGAAAACGGGACTTATCTCAAAATCGTTTCTCTGAAAAGCTGGAGGACGAATGGCGGATCTGTTGGCGTAGAACTGGTCTGGACGGTTGTAGTCAGCCAGCGTTCGTTGAGCAGCTTGGGCGTTAGCTTCGGGTTGAGCGATTGCAGCGTCTGCTTCTGCTTCTGTATCGGAGATTACAGCCCACTGATCGTCTATCTTTTTACCTGCTGCATTACGCATATGACCGTTGAGGTCATGCAAGTCTTCATTCTCATTCTGAACCACAATTATAGGCACAACCATCTGAACTCGTCTGTTGTCGTCGATCGATGCGGATGAGATGCTGTCGATCGATGTTAAGTGATCAATGTCGGTCGATGCTAGTGTTCTGATTCCGGTTGATGATATCCATAAAGAAGTATCGATCGATGCTGAATGTATGCCGTCGATCGATGCTTGTCGTCTTTCTTTGCGGATTGTACGTTCAAGTTTCTGCAAGTCTGAGAATAGTAATTCTTGTCTTTTATTGCTCTTGGTACATTTTTGAATGCACCTGAAAGACAAAGGAAAAGAAAATCAGTAACTTGAAAGTAAAACGAACCTGACTAAACACTAGAAATTAAATCTAATGGTGAACAATGTTCCCCGGCAATGGTGCCAAATTTGACATAGGTGTTGTTTATTGTTCTAGTAGGGTATAAATATCCTAAACAATCAACTATCAAATTAACCCTTAATTCTAATACACAAAATAATACTCTTGCCAAGAGAGATCAAGTGTAGTACTTAGGGATCAAATCCACAGAGAACAATGGCACACAATAGATTTCTTATTCCTAAAGTTAAGCTAGGTGATTATATATATATTGATAACAAGTAATCAGTCTAAGGAAATGTTCCTTATTAGAGAGTGTAGATGCATTATGGAAATATGCTAATAATGTGAATATGAAAATATGCTAATAAACTAACTAGATGTAAATGTAAATATGCTAGATCTAAGGTTTCAGGCAAGTTGATTATAGAGGATAAAAGTTAAGGGTATTTAATCATGGAACTCAATATCTATTGTTAAAGACACCAGATCTCGCTGCGAGTCTAATCTATTGACTAAGTTCAATGCCTCAGCTCTTGCTTGTTGACACGGAATGACCATCGATCGATGGGAATGATCATGCGTCTATCGATGGTTTCTTGAGTCAAGCTTTATGACCTAATTCAATAAGTTCACTAGGTTAACTAAATCAACTCTCGTTTGTTTCTAGCAACCTAGCTCAACAGAATAAAATCCGGTAGTAGACCATGCTCTCGCTTGCGACTAACTATCCTATTATCAGGGTTCTAGGTTGCTACTCTAGAACACAAGCAATAAACACAATTCTATTAATAGATCTAATAATGACCCTAACAATTCTATTGTTTGGCTAATGAAATCAGTACCATTAATAAACCCTAAATATAGTTTATAACTACTTAGACGTAATTAAAGTAAGAAGAGTAGTCTGAATATAATCCGTAGATAAAACACTGGGGTTCCAATACAAATCTCCCTAAGAATATTGTCTACTATATTGTATTGTATTGTATTGTATTGTATTGTATTGTATTGTATTGTATTGTATTGTATTGTATTGTATTCTATTATATTATATTATATTCTATTCTATTCTATTATATCCCCCTTCTTCTTTCTCATACATAAAGTATAAATATAAAAACCCTAAAATCTAGGTCAAAACTCATTCATGGGTAAACTTGTAATCTTGTGTCTTGTCTCTAATTTGGGCTTGAATCGATTTTCTGCGAATTGGTCATCGCTCGATGCCAAGTGGTCAGCATCGATCGATCTTGGTCATATAACATCTAGGGATGTCAGGATAGTGCCGTCGATCGACGGTAGTCTTGTACTTCGACTATCTCATACATCAGCTACGAATTAATCTCCTCTAAATTCTCCAAAAGCTCCAAGTATCTCCATATATATCTAAAACGTACATGGACCTGTAAAGACCGTAAAACATAGTCTAGACACACATAATACACCCTAAATAAAGTCCATAACATGGCCTTAAACTGGTAATAAATAGGTTATATCATCTACTTAGACATGATCTTTGTCACAATCATAGATGAATAGAATAAATATAGAATATAAAGCAAATAAATAAACAAAGGAGTTATTGGAGGACTCTGAAGAAGTTTATCCCTTCTCTCCTAACCCTAGAACAATAGATAGAATAAAACTTGGTTAGCGTCCAAGCGTAGCCGTCAACAATGGCTTAGAAAACATATAAATAGGGTTTTAGGTCATCCATGGGTATTTTGGTAATTTCTGATGGCTTCTGGGCTTAATTCGGCCATAAAAAACCCGGGCCTGCCTTCTGGGATAACCTTCAATCGAAACCAACCTGTGCTGTTGATCGACACTCATTCATCTTCTCGACAGCTTCCTCTCGAAAGGCAGACAAACGACTCTCTAGTAATTCAGGCATAACTTTAGATCTAATCGTCTGATGGACGTCACACTTGTGGAATTAGAAATCAACTCAAAGCTCTATATTCTGTCAATATATTAGATCAATCGCACTGTGGTAAGGTCTCCATCCATAGCTAAACATCTGACGCATCTGCGCAGTTCTGCATCTCTAAAAGCTCCAGAATCACCAAAGTTCTCCAGAACGTACTGAACATGAAAATACTCTAAAACATACTCCAAATACATATAATAGACTCTAAATAGGGCTGATATCATGACACAATAGTGGTAAATATAAGGCCCTATTAATAAGTTTTACTAGATGGGCTTCTCATAGAAGTAAATGGAGAGTGTTTCTCGCAGATTACTGGTGATGTTTGAGAGCGAGGATTAGGTCTTTCGCATTTGCATTTTTATATTGCAAACTCGTTTTTCATGATACCAATCTTGTTTTTCTGGAGACTGTTTCATCAAAATATTTTAGTTATACGAAAGTAGTGGGTGACCGGCTTTATGAAGATAGTAAATCGGCGCTATGTATGGAGTTGTCAGAGTAGCAATGTTTCTGCAGATTTTACGAGAAACATTTCCGCTTTGATTCGAGCTTTTGTGAAAGTTGCTTGGAGTCACTTATGGAGTTTTAAAGAAGTATATTTCGTTACGATATATGTGCAGAACATTTTTTGCAGTTTTTTAGAGGAATACTCACGACATATTCGGTTCTCGAGCGGAACGAATCGGTCAACCTAAGTTTTAGAGGAATACTCACAAATATAATATACGTACTCCCTCCCTCCTTTTTTTACGAAAGGTAACAGCTGAAATGATTTTTTAAGGGTTATGAACATTTTTCTTTTGAGGATTGAGATGATCGACCGTATGGGTCGATTTAAAGATGACGTTGGGAGTGATATTCAATGGAGTTCAGGTTGACAACTTGGAATATGTCGGTTTTAAGAAAATTTCTACGAATGAGTTGGTTTTAAGACGACGTTCGTGTCCGTAGTTCTTTCTTTCTTTAGGAAGCGAGCTGAGTATGCTTGAATGTGTTGCGATCGTTTCTCGGTTTTGTGAGAGTTTAGATCGATTTGCAAGATCTGTCTGAACAGTTAAGGAACAATAGATCCATATAGGGAAATCGTCTAAGACTTAGGTCGCTAGACTATCCACCTAGATTCTAAGTTCCCTAGTGTTTAAGATAATCTCCAAAGTGTTTTTACTTCTTAGTACTTTCCTACGAATATTCCAAGTCTGATTTCAAAACTTTCTAAGTCGAACATACCTTAGTTTTCTCGGGGATTTGAGTTTGCCTTTTCTCCGTTTTGCTTTCTTGTTTTCCCTTGTTCTCCTCGTGTCTGTCCACCCCTTACGGTAGTAAGAATATTGACTCTTCCTGGATTTCTCTACTTTTCTTGCCATGTTTAGGCTGAAGTCTGTCTAGCAGTTTTTGTTCGTTGATCCATATTTTCCAATCTGGGTTTTGATCTCTGTATTGTTGGTTTTACGAAAATGAATAAGTATCTTGTCGAAAGACTTTTGGCGATTAGGAATAGCCAAGGGCGATCGTGAGATGCCAATGATGATCAGGAAGACCCGTAGGGCGATGAGGCTTTGGTGAGATGTCATGGGCGATGAAGTACGAGAGAGAGGACAGTGACACCATGGATAGAGGCTGATGAGAGAAGTTCACGTCACAGCTCTCGCTCCATCTCTTTCGTTCTGCGAGAGTGTTTTTGTACGAACATTGTTTAATTTTCCGTACGTTTTTAATTGTTTTGATTTTTATTTACGTGATTCCTGTCGTAAATGTTGTCGAAATTATTTTACGAAAGTTATATCATGAAATACTATCTCGTTTAACCTTTTGAATGAAGTCTCATAAAATATTGTCGAGTCTAATTTTACAAAAGCTGTTTCGTAAAATGTTGTCGAGTTTAATTATATGCAAGCTGTTTTGTAAAATGTTGTTGAGCCTAATTTTTTGGAAGTTATCCAACAAAGTGTTATCGAGTTTAATTTTACGAAATTTTGTTTGATAAAATGCTGTCGAGCTTAATCTTACTTAGGTTATTCCGAAAAACATTATCGAGTTTAATTTTATGTAAGCTGTTTCGTAAAATGTCATCGAGTTTAATGCTAAGAAATTTTTTTCGTGAAAGGTTGTCGAGCATAATTTTACAAAAGTTGTTCCGTTAATTTGTTTTCGATTTTGGCTGTGCGAGAGCCACTTTTTTAGAAATCATGTTTTGCGGCTGTTCCGCGAATTTAGTCTGGCTATGATGAGCTTAATTATCACCACCAAACTTAATCAAAATTTATCGTTTCCGTAGCATTGATCCGAGAGAGTTTTGAGTAGCTTTTCCGAAGTAAGTTAGGTGACAAACATCGAGAATTCGCTGAATATGTTACAATAGAAGCGACGTTTGAATTTTTACTTTATCTTTGGTTTCAAAGAACGTTTTAGCAGTGAGGGATACAATCTCCCATTTTGCTTTGTTTAGTCTTCGTCAGCCGTTTTTAGGTTTCAATTGATTTTATAGAAACCAACTTCGTTTCTACGAAATTTATTAAGAAGTACTACAACCATAAGGGTTGTGTACCTGGTTTGTTATGCTTCCCTTTTCTGCAATTAACCTGGGGTCAATCAGTGATTTCCGGGAGATCAAATTTTATTTTTTCCGAAAATGTTTCGGAAAGTGTATTTGGTTAAATCCCTTATGTTTTGAGATTTCTCTAACTTGGTAATGAGATGACTTTTACGGGGGTTGATAGATTTTAACGTTGCCCTTTCTGTTTAATCAGAGGAATCGTGAGCTTCTTTTGGTGCTCTTTTTGTAGCAGAAAATTTCACCTAGGTTTTCAATTTCGTCGAGCGCTGTGGCGTTTGTGTCAGCGTTGTCCATATGATGTGTCGGTGCTGGAGTTGTAATACCAGCGTTCTTGTCGTTCTTGACAGTGTCAACGTGAGCTGTGACTTTGTCTTTCACATTTCCAGATATGTTTCGATCAAGTGTTTTATGGCCATGCGGGTAATAGTAATCCCCCCTCCCCACTGTGGGAACCAAAGTTCACACTGTCAATTTTTTTAGCAGAGAAAAATACAGATTCTTGATTTTTTTGAGGATCCGGATTCTCTGCGAGGACCAACGACAAATGATCAAGTAAACGCGGAAAAAGATAGATCTTTATTTCGTTCTTTATTTCGAATCCGCGTAAGATTGTTGCAATCATTACAAAATATTATAAAAGCTGTGGTTGCAAGAGCTGTCAGCGAGTTCCCTAGTTCTAGCCACCTAAAACCTTAAACCTAGTTGAGTCACAGCTCAATAACAAAATACAAAAATATACAAAAAAGTTTGTTGATTTCGGACAGAACCTTATGAAAATCTGCCTACGTACCCCAATCAAAGATCAAGCCGAACGTAGTTCAATTAAGAGAGTGGAAAAAGAGATCGAACTGCCTATGCAAGTTGTTCTAGTAAATAAGTGCCAGTCATAGAAACCACACATGTCGATAATAAAGCATAAGATTTCTAAGTGCAAAGAGTTCTAAGAGCCTAAAATAAAATCTCGTCCTCTGCCCTCCTCCCGTTGGTCCCTCTTATAAATTCCTCCAGGGTCGGCCGCCTTTCCTTTTCGGCCTTGATTCGAGTCTATCTCTTTGTGGAAATATTCCTTATCCTCTAAATCTTCATGATTAACCTGGAAACTTGAGATTTCTTTTCTTATCAATAAATTCCTCATTTTAATTTGGACTCATTCTTTTCTAAAATCGTAACTGGACTTTTTCCATGTTTTGACCTTCTCGGGATGTTTTTCGACTTAAACATTTTTACCATTTCTTTCAGAGAAATCACTTTCCATACGATGTTGGTGCCCATGCCGTAGGTTCTGTGAGATTATAAAACCAATAATATAGTTGAGATAACAATGGTGCCGAGTTAACTGTTATCGTTTTATATGAGTGATTTGAAATTTTACGAAAATTAATTCTTTGCTGTTTTTATCGTAAAAATTCAACAGTAACTCCAATCGAGACGAAACAAGAGGCAGTTCGGTCAAGACTCGAAGGGACGAGCTATGAGGCCGAGATGAGTGGAGGCGTTGTGGTTGCATGCTGGCGAAGAGGGGCAGTGAGAAAGCATGGTCACCTGCTGACGACAAGGCGTGGTCGCCCACTGGCGACGAGGCGTGGTCGCCTGCTGGCGATTAGGAGAGGAAGAAGTATGGTAGCCTGTTGGAGACGAGGCGAGGAAGGGGATGTTTTTGCCTAATGGCGAAGTGACGAGGGAGTACGGCTTTGTTGTCTCATGGTGATATGGACGAGAGAGCATGGTCTCAGCCTCTCCGCGGTGTTCATAGCCTCGTGTACATCTTGGGTTCTCCAAACCTTATCCTTTAAGATTTTCCTGAAGTTATTTCGGACGAGTTTCTTAAAGGATAGCATAGCAATCTTGGACGATGATTTCAAGATTACCGATTTTGACCCCAACACCTGTCATTTATTGCAAAAACCTTTCACATGAACATTTTTCGATCTTCTCATGTTTGGATAGAAACTCTTTCATTTCTTGTACATGATGAAATAGACGGGGCTTTGTTCTCGTATCCTTATTTATATGGGCTCGGTTTATGCGGTGTAGTTTCTTCGAAAATTCCAGCTCATATTTACCTAAGAAATATTTCTCAGAAGATTTTAGCCCTTGATTTTGCTTGACCAATTTTGACCCCAACAAAAGGTAACAACGCCATTAGATTTGAACTAGAATGGAAAAAACATAAGTATCATAGAAAACTGCCTAATGGCTTTAAAATGGATATACACTTTCTCTTGCATAGATTGACTCCCAAGGTTTCTATGGGACTCCTTTGTGGTATTGGTCATGCTCATTAAAGGAAATAGGTGATTTCCGTTTCTGGTCGATCTTTCCATTTTCTTGGTTAGATCTTTTCCATTCTTGGTCGGTAGAAAGGAAATTCATCCATCTTCAGTTTCACACATCCTATTTCCATTCTTATATGACCATTATGATTTTTAGACCCAACCTTTCGATGAGAATGATCTGGTTTCTCTAATCCAAATCCGGATCTTCATCTTCGATATTTAAGCTCATTTCTCGACCATTTCGGCTTGACCATTCTGTTTCTTGATCATCTCTACTTTCCTAGTCCATTTCCTGTCCAAAAAAGTTTCTCCATTTCATTTCCAGATCAATTAAGGTGCACACAAGTCGTCGATCTTGATCCATAGTTTATCCATGCTTGATGAAGAACATATCAAAGTCCATAGACTTCTCTATGTCCAATACTTAATGAATCAGACGAATAAGCTCTCCAAGGACTCCATCGGGTCATTCTACAATGCCTTGTCTATTTGGTTCATACATTGTCTTCAAACCCTTCAAGTTGAATCTGGTCACGATCACTCCAACAGTTGGTTCTAAACGATATGATGAAATAACTAGACTTAGGATTTCATGTAATATAATTATGATGTACAGATGCTATGGGTTTGTGATAAACCATCTTAGAACCCGAATGAAAAAGTAAGATATCCAGCTCTTTTTGTGAGTCTAATCAGATGACTAAGTCTTTGTTCCAGCTGTCACATCCTAACAGGGATCAAACGTCGATCGATACTATGGGATAACTGTCGGTCAATGCTTCCTTAGACAAGCATTAACGTCCTAATAAATATGTTCACTAGTTATTCTAGACTAGCTCTCACATGCAACTAACAACCTAGCTCAACATAATTAATATCAGGAGTTAAACCAACTTCCGAGGTTGTCAATTATTCTAAGTTCATGGTTCTAGTTAGCTACTTTAGAACAGAAGAAATAAGAAAAATTCTGATTAAGGATTCTAAAATATCACCCTAGTAGTTATATATCTCAGCAATTCATATAAACCATAATAAAACACTAAATCTAACAAGAGAAACTACTCATAAATGAATAAGGAAATCATAACAATAATCTCAATAGGATGCATAGATAGAGTAAGAAAACTGGAGTTCCTATACAACTCTCTGAATGAGTCTTATCCCTCCAAAGAAATAACTAAAAGCTTCTAATAATGGTGGAATAGTTTGTGGGTAGTTTCTAGGTTGTATGTTGCCCAAACAATGACAAAACATATAAAATACTAGTATAAGTCGACAAGGGGCAGTCTTGTAAATATGTGGAACTTCTGGGCTTGAGTCGGTCTTGACATTAAGTCGGGTTGTCTACATGCGCAGGTATCGGTCAGCACCAAAAGGTCGGTGTCAATCTTGACACTTCTTCTTGATTTTGACTCTGAATTCTGATTTCTTCAACAGTTACGAGTTTCCTTATCATCATTAATCTCTAGAATACTCCATAATCTCCACATTGCTCCAAATCACACATGTACTTTAAAACACTCTAAAATAGACTCCAAACACCTACAACATACTCTAAAAGGCACATTGATAAACTATGGATTTTACCAGTTTTCACCAGTAGTATATGTGCTTTTTAGAGTCTATTATAGGTGTTTGGAGTTTATTTTAGAGTGTTTCAAGTCCACATATGTTGTGGAGAAATGTGGAGATTATGGAGCATTCTGAAGCTTAATAATGAGGAAACTCGTAGTTGTTGAACCAATCAAAAGTCAGAGTCGAAATCAAGAAGAAGTTTTGATCGACACCAATCCTATGATGTCGATTAATACCTGCGCGCATAGACAAGCTGACTCTAAGTCAAGACCGACTCAAGCCCATAAGTTCCACATACTTAAATACCCTTGGCCAACGTATACCTAGTATTTATGTGTGTTTGCTATTGGAAGTTTGTAGTTATTTGTTTGGAGAGAAGATCAAGACTCCTTCCAATATTTGCATAGGAACTCCAGTTTTCTTACTCTATCTATTTATGCATCCTATTCAGATTATTGTTATGCTTTGCTTAATCATGTTTGAGTAGTTTCTCTTGTTAGATTTAGTTTTTAGGGTTTATATGAATTGCTCAGATATAAAAATTCTAGGATGATCTTTTTGGATCCTTCATCAGAATTTTACTTACTGCTTTTGTTCTAGAGTAGATAACTAGAACTCTGAACTTAGAATAATTGACACTACGACCATAGGTTCAACACCGTATATTGATTATGCTGAAATAGGTTATTAGGCACATGTGAGAGCTGGTCTAGAATAACATAGTGAACATCCATTAGGAAGTTAATGCTTCTCTAAGTTAGCATCGATCGACACTCATCCCATAGTATCGATCGACGGTCGATCCTTGTTCGCACACAATAGCTGGAACAAAGACTTAGTCATCTGATTAGAATCATAGCGAGAGATGTATATCTTACTTTTGCATTCAAGTTCTAGGAAGGTTTAGCGCACACACTTAGCATCTATACATCATAATTCCATTCATTGAAACCCTTAGTATAGCTACTTCATCATATCGTTTACAAAGAAACTTCTTACATGTTTACTACTATTTACTGCTTTATAATTTACTGTCTAGTTTTATCTCAATATATCTAGTCTATTGTGTACCCACGCTCACTGTGAATTCGATCCCTAAGTACTACAACTGAACCTCTTATTTGAGAGAGAAAATTGCTCTAGGCATTTAAGGAGTCATCCCATTTCCCTCATTTTCTATAGCAAATACTTTGGGTTTAGTGGCTTCCTCCTATGTTGATGCCCACTAGGACATGGGTAAGGGGATATTGAGATGAGTCATGGTTTCTAGGGCAGAACCAAGGTTAGCTAGGGAGTCTGCCTGGGAGTAGAAGAAGTAAGTCATACTCTTAGTTATAGCACAAAATTTTGCCATACTTGCATCATTTGGTTGGTAATCTCCTTGTGTATGATTTACTATCAACTGCGAGTCACGAAGCACAATCAGCTCTTCTACTCCCATCACTTTGGGAAGTTTGAGTCCAGTTATCGTAGTTACATACTCACTTACATTGTTGGTAGCTTTGAAATTTCATTTTACTGCTCTAGAGGCCTTGTCTCCCGCAAGTGAGATGAGTACTATGTCCATGCCTGCTCCTCTCACATTGCTAAACCAGTCCATGTAAAGCGTACACTCTCTTGCTTGATTATTGTCCTTTTAGGAAACCCATAATCTAAACCTTTAATTCTAATATTGTGATACATGCTCAAATTACCCTAGAGCTAGTGATTACTCTCTCAAATAAGTGTTTCAACTGTAGTACTTAGTTACTGAATCCACAGAGAGCGATGGCACACAACAACTTTGATAATCAACTTAGTTATGCTAGGAAATTAATAAGCCTTTAAAATAAGTAATTGAGAGATCGTTGGTTTGTAAACAAGTAAGGAAAATAGCTAGATCTTGGGTTTTCAGGTATCGAATTATAATTGATAGAAACCAAGGGGGTTTTCAATCATAGAACACGGATTCAATTAGTTAAGATATCATAAGTAATATATATCCTATGGCTAAGCTCAGAGTCTAAAACTTTCGTGTGTAAATTCGGAATGACCGTGGATCGATGGTATGCAAACGACATCGATCAATGGCTTTTTTAGTCAAGCATTAAACGATCACATTAGAATGGATCACTTAGAAGTACACACCCATTCTCTCAATTGTA
Organism: Moricandia moricandioides; assembly: GCA_905132885.1. Classification (NCBI taxonomy): domain Eukaryota; kingdom Viridiplantae; phylum Streptophyta; class Magnoliopsida; order Brassicales; family Brassicaceae; genus Moricandia; species Moricandia moricandioides. The sequence goes on from CAJHQQ010000260.1 coordinate 241,993, forward strand.
CCTAGTAATTTAAGCTCAGCATGATTTATTCAGGTAATAATTCTACTCTCGTAGTGCCAATTATCCTAATATCAAGGTTTTAGGTAGTTAATCAAGAACACAAGCAATAAATACAATCCTGATGATAGATCTAATAATCACCCTATCAATTCTATTGTTTGGCTAATTCATCAAAACCATTAATAAACCCTAAATCCAACAAGGTGAATACTCACCCTATCAATTCTATTGTTTGACATATCTAAGCACGAAATAATCATAAATATAAAATAATGCATAAGATAAAGAATATGGATATAAAGTGGGGCTCCAATACAAAAGCTTGAGAAGTCTTAATCTTCTCCCCAAAAACCCTATACTACTATGTTTGTTATGAAATCCAAGGTCTCTAAAAGCTCTCTTTGCAGAAAACAATGGCAACGATAATATAAACTAGGTGAAACTCGTCTAGGGACAATCTTGTGATTTCTGTGACTTTGGTTTCAAGTCGGGTACTTTGTGAGTTGGGCTACTGCGCGTCAACTTTCAATCGATGGCAAGTGTGCGTTGTCGATCAACGCAATGCTCTGTCTCGACTCGTACTTTTCTGAATTTGACCAGCTACAGGGTTTCCCTCTCTCCAAGCTCCATAAAGCCTCATAATTTCTACAATTCCTCCAAAATGCACATGCACCTGAAAAGACTCTAAAACACATCCTAGACACACATAAAAGACTCTAAATAGGGCCTATAAATGGTCTATAATAGGTAAATATTAGGACCTATCAACTCACTCAGACTTGAACTTTTGCTTGTCCTCGAGCAAAACAAGGGTAAACCTGTGGAAGAGAGTTAAAATATAGGGACTCACAAAATCTCTAGCTTATCATTATCACATTTACTATGTTTCAACCACATCAAACAAGTGTCAATCTTAGAAACTTTATATACCTTATCCTAGTATAGCAACCAAATCCATTGTACCAATAACTTAGCGAATACTAGCTTGACTCACCCCTCTACTAACCTTACTTTTTCATAAAATAAAAGTGCACGCTTTACCTTGGGAGTATCGATCATAGGACACATTGACTATTACCCGTGTATGTATCTAAACACACATGCAGTCTTCTCTGATCCCTTTCTTCCCTTTTTCTTTCTTCTCTAAATCTCTCTATATTCTTTTTTATAAGTCCAATGAATCAATGATGATGATACAGTCCATCTTGTTCATCTTTTTTTTTGTTGATAAAGTGTAGACGAATAATGGGGTCACAAGCAATTTACCTATCTTTCGCTTCCACAGTGCGTGATCATTCCTTTATGAATTAGAATAATGGGGTCCCAAGTAATTTACTTATCCCTCTATATCTTTCAGAAAATAATCTCAATCTTTTATTTTTATAGATGGCGGAGAGATAGAGAGAAGAGAATCAGAAGCACACAGACTTGCATATAATGAACTCCGCAGGGACTTCTTTAGCCTTGATGACAGACACAAGATCCTCGAATAGCTCCAAATGATCCATAGGGTGCTCATGAGAATGACCATGAAATAATGTCTGTACCACAAGTGTGAAATAGGTTGGCTTCAGCTCAAAATCGTTCCTCTGGAAAGATGGAGGACGAATAGCAGATCTGTTGACATATAATTGATTTGAATGATTATAGTCAGCCAACGTTCTAGGTTGAGTATCCTGGGCTTCAGCTACAACAGCTTCTTCTAGTTCAGGGATTACAATCCCCTGATCATCAATTCTATGATCTGTTGCATTACGAAGATGACAATTGAGGTCATAAAGGTCCCCTCTCTCATTCCTAGTCACGATCAGCATAGCAACCATCTATGCTCCACAATGAAAATCGATCGATGTCTCGGTATTGGTAGATGAGTGGCGATCAACGAAGAAGTGTTGGTGTCGCTCGATGCTTGTTTCTTCTCCTTGCGGATGCTGCATTTCATGGCTACTGGGTGTGAGAAAATTAAGTCTTTTCCTTGTTGTTTCTAGTACCGCTGGGCATGCACCTGAAGACAAGATTTTTTTTAAAGTAAACTGAAATGAAAACCTTGAGAAAACTTGCAAAACAAATCTAATGGCGATCCTTGCTCCCTGAAAATGGTGCCAAATTTTATATGTGCTCAAATTACCTTAGAAGCTACTGATTACTCCCTCAAATAAGAGGTTCAGCTGTATTACTTAGGGATCGAATCCACAGAGAGAAAGAGGGCAAACAATAGATTTGATAATCAAATTAGTTATGCTAGGCAATTAATAATATTTTAAAATAAGTAACAGAGAGATATTGGTTTTCAAACAAATAAGGAAAATAGTTATATCTAGGGTTTTCAGGTAGTGAATTATAATGGATAGAAGCCAAGGGGTTTTCAATCATAGAACATGAATTCAATTAGCAAAGATATCGTAAGTAATATATATCTTATGGCTAAGCTTAGAGTCTACAACTTTCGTGTGCAAATTCAGAATGAATGTCGATTGATGGTTGATCGATGGCTTTCTTAGTCAAGCATTAAACTTATAAGATTTTATTGGTTCACTTAAAATTACTAGACCATTCTCTTGTTTGTACCTAGTAAATCAAGCTTAACATGAATTATTTAGGTAATGATCCTACTCTCGCAGTGCCAATTATCTTAAAATCAAGCTTCTAGGTAGCTAAATAAGAACATAAGCAATAAGTACAATCATGATGATAGATCTAATAGCCACCCTAGAAATTCTATTGTTTGGCTAATTCATCAAAAATATTAATAAACCCTAAATCTAACAAGGTGACTACTCATACATAGCTAAGAAGGACATAATCATAAACATAAAATAATGCATAAGATAAAAAAAAATAGGGATATAAAGTGGGGTTCCAATACAAATCTTGAGAAGTCTTGATCTTCTTCCCAAAAATCCTAAACTACTATGTTTGTTATGAAATCCAAGGTCTCTAAAAGCTCTCTTTGCAGAAAACAATGGCAACGATAATATAAACTAGGTGAAACTCGTCCACGGGAAATCTTGTGATTTTTGTGACTTTGGTTTGAAGTCGGGTACTTTGTGAGTTGGGCTACTACGCGTCGACCGTTGGTCGACGGCAAGTGTGCATCGTCGATCGATGCAATTCTCTGTATCGACTCGTAATTTGCTGAATTTGACCAACTATCGGGTTCCTCTCTCTATGAGCTCTAGCAAGACTCATAATCTCTACAATGCTCAAAAATGCACCTGGACCTGAAAAGACTCTAAACACATCCTAGACACACATTACAGACTCCAAATAGGGCCTATAATATGGTCTAAAATAGGTAAATATGAGGACCTATCATATTACATTTGACCACATCTTCCATCGATCATTCGAACCAGTTGCAAAGGTGAGGGTTATTCTCATACTTCTCATACGCGGCTTAGAACTTTGAATATGCATAATTTAATATCGATATGTCCAGTTTGTGGAATCTATGTGATCAGAATATTAAGATCATTCGAACCAGTTGCAAAGGTGAGTGTTATTCTCGTATTTCTCATACGCGGCTTGGAACTATGAATATGCATAATTTAATATTAATATGTCCAGTTGATGGAATATATGTGTTTAGAATATTATGTCTTTTGCTTAAATTGGGAATAGAAGGTTAGAGCATTGAACATTTTTAGCTTCATGTGTTGAACGTTATTTGATAATGAGAAATGTAATTGGATAATAAGACGAGTATGATTGTTGGTTGGATACAAAGTTGTATTTCTGTATTCTGAAATAGTTTGTGTGGTGCTACGGCCAGCGTAGTCATCCTGTTGAGCCGTAGCGAATGAGGTTGATAAAGCGTCTTCGGGCGGTATGTATGAGCACTAGTATCATACGTGAATCTTCCATAGTGAGAAGCCTCTGTTGGGGGTGCGAGCACTTACCTCGTAACTATGACCCTTACTTATTCTTTAGGAGCTTTAGGTGTCGTGTTAGTTTCATTTTAGTGTTCAATTATTTATATTCGGAGTTCTATGTACGAGTCTATGAACTTCGGGTTTGGCAACCATACATCACTAAGTGACTCCCCTATTACTCACCCCTTTTCTTCCCCATTTTGGGTGAGACATACATGTAGATGATTACTTAGATGGATTGATGCTATTGGGCGGTTTTTCATTTAAATTTTTATTTGGTTTTAGAGTGAGTGGAGATATAGTGATAAAATATTGTTGGTGGCAAACCGTTCTTGAGAGGGGAAGAGATGGGTGTTACATTTTGGTATTAGAGCAACATCCATCCCACATCTTACCCGAGACGGCGATTAGGGGATTTGGTTTTCAAAGTTTTCAAAAGAAAAAGGGATAGGGAATTTTAATTAAAATAAAATAGCACCCTCTGTCCACAATTTCTAACTCAATTGTCTTTTTTCAATGTCGATGGAAAATCATCGTCATTCGTTCTCCAACCACTAGGTCTTCAGTCAGTTGTTCAACATATGGATCACAATGCAGTCATAGAGATGTGATCATTAGAGTCATACTTTCAGAGATTGTTTGAGGCGATGCCATGTGATATTTTCGCCACCGCCCAAACTTTAAGTCATCGCTCCACTAGTTTTTGTTGCAGGAGACTATGTGAGAGATGAGACATTAGCTGGCGTGTGTTTTTTTAGTTATTGGATATTCTTGCATTTGAGTATATTGACTATTGTGGAGGCATGCTTAGTTTGTAAATTTGTGAGTGATCGCTTTTGGATTGTGGTGGGCAGCTTCCATTGTATCTATTTTGGAGCAATGCATAATTCATAATCATATTTTGGTCAAATGTTGATCAAATTCAGAATGTGTCTGAGCCAACGATTAATCAGATTCAATTTGTTGGAAAAGGAGGATGGGAACTACATGGGTTCATCGTGATGTACCGGTCATACTTGGAAGATTTTAATTAGTACATTGGAGATTTATTAGAGATGGAGCTTAACCATAATAACTTGATACTAAGGATGGATTGTTGACATGACGTCTAGGGGGATAAGATTGCATGAGGATAAATGCTTATCACCACAGAAGAAGGTTTTGCAATTCTAACCAGTCAATCTCACGATTTACATACAAGGATGCAAGGTTTGAAAGGATGAAGCTTGTTCACAAGGTTTCACGGACTATAATTAAAATTTTATGAAGACAAAAATGTTGGTACTCTTGAGGCAAGGGATACAATATGAGCTCTACACTGATATATCTATGGATCAAGTTTTGGCATGTATTGATATATGAGGATAAGATCATTTGGCATGTATCACGTCAGTTGAGGTCTTGCGAGGTTGATTACACTATTCATGATTTAGAGTTTGTTGCTATGGTTTTCGTGTAAAAAAATTAGAGTCTTAGACTAATAAAAAGTTTTTCGAGAATTACATAAACAAGCAAATTTTGACACCCTATGAGGCTTTTTATAATAGGCTAGATCACATACCACTATGTTGGACCATTTTGAGTAAGGGTCAGGCCATAGAACTAGCAATGGTTCAAGAAACAATTGAGCTAGTAGAAAAGCTTAAAAGCTGGGACCTATGATCGTAAGAAGAGTATGCTTATAAAATCAAGAGAGACTTGCAAGTTGAGATGGGGGATTTAGTATTGAGATGAAGAACTAGAGATGAGAAGAGGATGGGAAAGAGAAGCCAAAGAGATGAAGAGAAGCATGTGCTCGGGATACTTGAGAAATAAGTCTGTTCGTACAGTCTTGGATCGCAAGTAATCTACTCTAACCTAACTTTCTTTGGGAGGTAAGGTAACTGTGGGAACTCGACCAGAAGGTTTCCAGGAGCTAAGGAACCGTTGGGAGAGAGTTTGACTAGGTTTGAATTCAAATTGGGAAGAGTCACATGCTCTGGTTAGGGAGAAAGAGTTGTTAGGAGCTGTCCATTTCTCTGCAACCAGACAAATCATTTTATATTCTTTCTCTTTGTTTATTATTTCAGTCACTATCCTTTCTCTCTCTCTGAACCCTCTATATATGTAATGTGCAAGAAAGTAATATAATCAAGGAGAATAATCTCCCTTCTCTCTTTCTATCTCCAAATTCGTCACTCTCTCTAAACTGTCCAGAAACTAATTTTCTTGTTCTTACTCTGTTCTTCATTGTTCTTCACCCAAATCTCACCTAAACTCAACTATTATGTTCAGACTTTCACAATTCGAACATGGTATCAGAGCTTTAAGCTCCCCAACGTCATTCTGTTCCGCAAATCTACTCAATTTTTCATCTTAAAATTTTTGTGTTCTTCATTCTATTATCCAGTGGATAAAAGAAATCCAACCATGGAAATAGAAAGAAGAAACTTGATTCCAGTAACCTTTGAGGGTACTAACTACTTACTATGGTCAAGAGTGGCCAGAGTTACCTTAGGAAGTCATAGACTTTGGGACAGTCATATCATGAAGGTTGAAGCTTCAACGAGGATGACTCAAGAGGATGGTCACGCAATTAGTCTGAAGCATGAAGACAAGTGGGTCAGAGAAAACCAACAAGCACTTGAGATCACCCACAACTCTCTCTTAGAATCAATTTTGGAGGCTTACTCACACTGTGAAACCTCCAAGGATCTATGGGAGAGTCTGCAAACTGTTTATGGGAATCTCTCCAACCTGAGTCGTGTGTTTGAATTCAAGAGGATTATCAACAACCTGAGCCAGGAGGAAGTGGAAATCAATCATTATTTTGGCAAGTTCAGAAGCTTATGGGCAGAGCTGGATGTGCTTAGACCTTTCTCCTTAGATCCAAAGGTCATAAGGGAAATATATGAACAAGATAAGGTTTTTAGTCTTCTTTTGAAACTCATTCCTTCTTACAACCAGCTTATAAAGCATATCCTAAGAGAATCCAAACTTCCAAACCTAGAGGAGGGGTGTTCTCTGGTCGAAAGAGAACAAGGAGCTCACAAACTTTTTAAGGAAGAGAGGAAACTGGTTCATCATAGAAAAGATATGCATAAGAATAATGAGAGGACGTGTATGGTATATGGAGGCAATAGAAGAACCAAGCTCACTAATCTCAAAATCAAACCTGACGCCAACAAGCTAAAGAAAGTTGAGAAAGAAGTCTTGGAAGGAAAATCCATGTATTCTGCTCTCATGAGTGAATCTAATGGAAGAAAAGATTGGAACAAGGTAGTGATAAATGATGGTCCCATCAGGATGAGTGATATAGAACCACTGGTCAAAGCAGCCAAAGCCATTATCTCCTTTAGAAAGTCTGGTGCATATTCTCTAATCTCTAAACCAATCATAATAGATTCAGGAGCTAGTCATCATATGATTAGTGATAGGAATCTTATTAGTGATGTTAAGCCTGCCTTGGGGAATGTAATAATAGCCAATGGAGATAAGGTTAAGATAGAAGGAATAGGGAGCCTTAAGTTATTTGATAGAGAATCCACTACCTTCTATATGCCTAGTTTTGCTTCTAACCTTCTCTCTGTAAAAAAGGTCACGGTTGACATGAATTGTCAAGTGGTTTTCAGGCCTAATGATGTTGACTTTCAGGACCTTAAGACAGGGAAGATGATTACTGAAGGAAACAGCCAGGGTGGTTTATACCATCTCCAAAAGACTAAGCCTTCTAAACTCTCTACTCCTTCTCATTTATGCATGATCAGTAACTCATATGTGTGTGATAACACTACTCGGCATGCTAGATTAGGCTCTCACACCCGTGCATTAGAGATTATAATGCATGATATGACATTTAACCACTTAGAATGTGAAGCATGCATCTTAGGAAAGCATTGCAAATATGTGTTTCCAACATCAGAAACCATTTATGAGAAATGCTTTGACTTAGTCAACTATGATGTTTGGACCTCTGCTTGCATGTCTAGGGATAACCACAAGTATTTTGTTACTTTTATAGATGGGAAATCAAAGTATACTTGGTTAACCTTGCTACCTTCTAAGGATTGTGTGTTAGATGCTTTTAAGAACTTTCAATCATATGTCACTAACCATTTTAAACCTAATGTGAAGGTACTGAGGCCAGACAATGGATGAGAGTATACAAGCCATGCTTTCAAGAATCATTTGGCAAAACATGGCATAGTTCACCAAACAATTTGTCCTTACACTCCTCAGCAAAATGGAGTGGCTGAAAGAAAAAATAGGCATTTGATGGAGGTTGCTAGATCAATGATGTTCGATGCAAAAGTCCCTAAGAGATTTTGGAGTGATGTTGTGGTGACAACATGCTATCTGATCAACTGGATTCCTACCAAGGTGTTGAAGAACATCTCTCCTTATGAAATGTTAAACAAAACCAGACCATCCATTCATCACCTCAGAGTGTTTGGATGTGTCTGCTTTGTGTTGATACCAGGAGAGCAAAGGAACAAACTAGAAGCAAAAAGCATGAAGTGTATGTTCATAGGATACTCCTCTACACAGAAAGGATACAAGTGCTACAATCCAGAAACAAGAAGAGTACTTGTATCCAGAGATGTGAAGTTTATCGAAGGAAAAAGGTTTTATGATGAGAAGAATTGGGATGAGTTCAAAGATCTGTCTCAAGCATCAGATAAGGCTAATAACCTGAGGATAATTTTGGAAAATCCTGGAATCTTATCAAAGGAAAAGGAGGCCAGAGAAACTACTCCTACTCAAGAGACTGAACAAGAGGCTGATGAAGTCACTCATCCTGATCCTGAAGGGGGCACTGAACAAGAACTAGAACAGCAACAAGGTTCAGATGCTCATGATCAGGAGAGTGCAAAAGATCAGGAGACTGCTCAAGTTCATGAGGGAGAAGAGCAACAAGAGGAACAAGCTCAGGTTCAACCTTTGAGAAGAAGTACAAGGATAAGGAAAGATTCTTCTAATTGGGTGAACACAAGATTCTACTTCAACAGTCAAGCAGTGGCTCATCCCACTTCAGCAGTATGCTTCTTTTCACAATTCCCATCCGAGCATCAAGCTTTCATTGTTGGTTTAGATGAAGCGTATGTACCAAAATCATATGTAGAAACAATGGAGCTTGAGGAGTGGAGAAACTAAGTTGGAGATGAGATAAATGCCATGATCATCATTGATACTTGATATGAAAGTGAACTCTCAAAGGGAAAGAAAGTTGTGTCAAGCAAGTGGGTGTTCACTATCAAGTTTCAACCAAATGGAAAGGTGGAGAGGCACAAAACAAGACTGGTTGCAAGAGGCTTCTCTCAGACATATGGAGAGGATTATGTTGATACATTTGCACCAGTAGCCAAGATACATACAATCCAGATCATTCTATCACTTGCAACAAATTTGGAGTGGGAACTATGGCAGATGGATGTCAAGAATGCTTTCCTTCAAGGAGAGCTAGAAGATGAGGTCTACATGCACTCTCCTCCTGGTCTAGAGCACTTAGTCAAGCCTGTAAATGTTCTAAGACTCAAGAAGGCAATGTATGGACTGAAGCAATCACCAAGAACTTGGTATCACAAGTTGAGTACTACATTAAATGGTAGAGGCTTCATGAAGTCAAAAGCTGATCACACCCTATTCACTCTTCCTGGTCCAAGAGGCATTGTGGTCATCTTGATTTATGTGGATGATATACTCATCACATGCAGTGACAAAGAGGGCATCCAAGAAACAAAGGTATTCCTCAAATCTGTATTTGACATTAAGGATTTTGGTGAGCTCAAGTACTTCATTGGGATTGAAGTATGCCGCTCTAAACAGGGGATATTCTTATCTCAAAGGAAGTACACACTTGATCTTTTAACTGAGGCAGGAAATTTTGGAGGAAGACCAGCGAAAACTCCTCTTGAAGATGGCTACAAAGTGCTGCGAGAGGGGGAGTTTGAGGACACTCTATTTGATGATGTCAAGAAATATAGAAGGATGGTTGGGAACCTCAACTATCTGACTATCACAAGACCAGACATAGGCTTTGCTGGGAACCAAGTCAGTCAACACATGAAAACGCCTATGGTTCACCATTGGAACATGGTGGAGAGAATTATTAGATACTTAAGGGAGGCTCCTGGTCAAGGTGTATGGATGGGGTGAAATGGAAGCACATAAATTGTAGGATATTGTGATTCTGATTGGGCAGGAGATAGGGTTGATAGGAGATCAACTACTGGTTATTGCACATTCATTGGAGGCAACTTTGTAACTTGGAAGAGCAAGAAGCAGAAGGTTGTATCATGTTCTAGTGCTGAGGCAGAGTATAGAGCTATGAGGAAGCTCACCAATGAGTTGATATGGATCAAGGTTTTGCTTGTAGATTTGGGGATCCCAAAACATTGATAGTGGCTTACTTCCGAGTAGAACAACGTCTAAACCGACATTTATAGTGGCTGAAGGGATATGCCCTAAGACCTCCGGGTCCCAACGGGCTACGTCTATGAAGGGATACACCCTAAGACCTCCGGGTCCCAAAGGGCTACATCCTAAAACCTCCAGGTTCAATGAAAGGATATACGGTATATCATATACCCAAAACCTATGGGTCCTGGCGAAAGTCCATTAAACCTATGGGTTCCTGGATTAGAGTACATAAAATCTCCTGGTACCTGGACAAAAGCCCATAAACCTCGAGATTCCTGGAAAATGTAACTCTAAACCTTTGGATTTTAGGATGTCACGCCCATGATCCTGTGGTTTACAGGTGAACACGTCAGTAAACCGCTTGATTCAAGAGGTCGTCTCCCACTATTCACGGGCTTCAAGATGAAATATTCTGAAACATCACGATACCTCTGGGAAGCAGAATACAAGGTCATTCAAGCATTGATATTGGCCTACCTTTGTAGTAGGCAGATTGCCATGTGATACATAGTTGAGAATGGCTACAAATCAATGGCAGAGTTCAACAAAATTTATCGCCTTATTTATCCATCAGGGATACTTTTTTTCACTAAAGACGACATGAAAACATCTCTAAGAGATCGATTCCGATACAAAGAATCAATTAGGTTATCTCCCAGTACCGAGATATTACATGCTGAAGGTCATCCCTGCCAAAGGTCAAGGTACAATCATGTGACAAGGCAAGAAGCTACAGCATCAAGACCACAAGGAGCGGGGAGTATGCTAAACGCAATAAGGGGGACCTGCCTGAAGACTTAAACGAAAGGCCATTACTGCTTTCACAATCTCAACAACGATCTCATTCTTAATAACAAGAGATAAAAGAGGCGCACACAAGGCTAGCAGAATCAAGCATGGATTTCCTTAGTTTTGGCTTACGGGTCTTATTAAACCTCCTCTTCCTCCTGATCTTATCCTCGCCAAAAGTCTCTTTCCTATAAATCCTGGCTCCTAACTCATATACTCCTCCAAACGATTCATGGAGCCAGAGAATCCTCAAGAAATGCAAGTTGGAGTCATTGATATAGCCTATTTATTAACAGTTTTAGGCCATGTTATAGGCTCTATTTAGGGTCTAATATGTGTGTTTAGGCTATGTTTTGACGTATTTACAGGTCCAAGTGCGTTTTGGAGATACTTGAAGCTTTTGAAACATTTAAAAGAGAAGAATCTGTAGCTGATCATTAAGAGAGTCGAAGTATAAGACATTCATCGAATGATGACAACATCTTGGCGTCGACCGATGGTACAAGACCAAGATCGATCGATGTTGCACACCTGCCATCGATCAATGACCAATTCGCAGACATCCGATCTCAAGCCCAAGTTAGAGACAAATGACGAAGATACCCTAGACGAGTTTGACCTAGAATTTAGGGCTTTATATTTATGTTTTATGTATTGCAACATAGGGTGTGCATATTGTGTGGACATGTATTCTATTATAGTTTTAGAGTTATTAGGGGAGAAGAGTCACAACTCCTTAGGGAGATTTGTATTGGAACCCCAATATTTTATCTATGTATTATATTCCGATTATTATTCTTACTTTAATTATGTCTGAGTAGTCATCAACCAGATTTAGGGTTGAATGATAGCAATCATGGATTAGCCAAAAATTAGGATTGCTAGGTTGAGATAATAACCATCAATTGAGTTGTGCTTAATGCTTATATTCTAGAGTAGCTTACTAGGATCTCGAAAGTAGGACACGGACGACTACGAGAGTAGGTTTTGTGCCATAATAGAATCTATTGAACTTGGTTGTTTGGCGCATATTTCCATATTTACATTATTAGCATATTTCAATATTTACATTATTAGCATATATCCATATTGCTTCTACACCTTCTAATAAGGAATATTTACTTAAACCGATTTATAGCGACCAATATATATAATTACCTAGCTTAGTCTTTAGAAATAAGAAATCTATTGTGTGCCTTTGTTCTCTCTTGGCAAGAGTATTGTTTTGTGTGTCAGGATTAAGAGTTAATTTGACAGCTAATTGTTTAGGATATTCATACCCTGCTAGAACAATAAACACACCGTGTCAGTCATGGTCTGAAGTAAGGCCGAGTGTAGCTCCAACATACGAATGACAACTTCGAGATAGAAGGTATTAAATATGGGAAAACATATGGGAGAGAGGTAGAGGCAAGCAAAATCAATTAGATGCCAGAGCAGCACAAGCAGCTAGGGTATGAGCAGAAGCATCAGTCCCTATGTACATGTTCTCGGCTTCTCCATCAAAATTTCAGCCAGCTATGACTAATCCCCAAAATAGGGGAAATAATAGACTCTCCAAGGCTCAGTTTGATCTCATGCGACAGTGTTGTCCATCTTTCAATCATCTATTTGCTTCTATATGATGGTTTACTTAATAATCTACTATCGGATAATCCCTCAATGATCAATGGCAGTGGATCCACTTTTGGTCAAGTCACCCTCATCAGGAAAGAAGACACCACGAGCCTTCGGACCATGTATCACCACTTCTTGGAATGTTTCTCTCCTACTCTAAGATTGGGAAACCCATGGACAGGCCATTTTAATGGAGAATACAACCAGATCCATTTGATCACCATCACTCAGGCCAAACACATGCCCACTAAAGAATGTCTCTAAGTCTACATACATTGGTACATGCCACGACATCATGACCACGGGGTGTACCGCTGAATATACTACTTGATCCAGTCTATGTGTCTATATTAGACCAAAGATTAGTGTTCGTTCACCAGGCAATACATCTCAAATAAAACTATGAATCCTTTCAGACCATGTGCACATACATTAAAGCACTATCACCATCTCAGATCAATGTCTAATGTTTTAACATCTTCTTTAGTAGAAGAGCCAACATCCTACTCCTAATCTAACAAAGAACTTGATAGTATGGTGAAACTCATGAAGTCCTAAGAAGAAAATCATGTTATTTCTCGCCTTCAAACATGAAACCAGAAAATAAGGGGAAAATTTTTGGGGAAAAATATTCCAAGAAGAGATTACTCCAGCTTCCAAGCAGGACGTCGGCCTTCCAATACCTGCCTAGAGAAATCCCGGCTCAGATCCTGGCTCCATTCCTGGCTTCTGGTTCCGGCTTCCGACTTCCAAGTAAAGTTATTTCTTCTGCCTAAAGGATAAGTGAATATCTTCCTTAATATAAGGTAACCAGGTTAGACAACAAGGAATCTTCCTAAATTTAAGAAAAAGAGGAAGTATTCGAATATATATGGTCATCCTTAAGAAAAATGGAAATATCCTATAATCTAAGGATATAATGAAATTTTCCAAATTCTAAGAGAGGGGCTCGACCTCTACTATAAATATAATGTTCCTAAACAAAAACAAAGGGGTTAACACATTCAACTTAAGAGCTCACCAATTCTGCGGCCGCCAAGGCAATAATTCACACTTAGAAGACCATCTTCATCGTCATGCCTATAACATGCAAATCCATGCGATTACTATTAACAAGATCAAGATATATGCTAATTGTAGCATGTCTGAAACTCTACTTACTAGCTCAGGTCACGATCTTCTGGTCATTAGCAGGAATACTCCATGCTCATTGTAGCATATCGATTAGTCTACCATCTGGTCCGGTCATGTGCCCTCTAGATAACATGATTCCTATCAACTACAGAGCCACATTCTTAGTAGGACACATGCCAACAGGGCTACGTGCCCATATAGGCTAAGTGCCTTCAATAATGTGAATTACGAATGGTTGATCCCTCACTGAAGGGTACGTAGGCAATCCCCACTAAAGGATGCATCTACAAATCCAAACACCTTCAATGTTTCCATGCCTAGACATCCAAATAACGCCCTGGTAGTCGGATTCACCATCAACTGAGCCTGGAAAACCATGTGTTCATCGCTATAGAAAGGCAGCTCCTGCCTTACGATCCATCGTTCCTGCTGCTACAAAGACATTGGCGACATATATTGGAACATACTTATATGGAAATAGTCTAAAGGCAAGATTTCCTGGTTTATCAAAAACTGAAGCAGGAGAAAGCATTACAATGACTTGTCTCCTTCTTTCTGTCATTCCATATAGCTAATCATGAATCACTTGTACCTAAAAATAACACTGACGATCACCCTCATGAACGAATCTCCACTTCCCGAAATGGCAAACTTCGAGATCTCCTTGGAAAAATTTTGACGACACAGCCCTCACGGTTAAAGATTGCTGAAAATTAGGCACAATCAAACCAGACGAGGAATTATAGTTTGAACTCAGAGAAAGTGGTGAACCTCCAGCAATTGAAATCGACCTTTTCTCCTCTTGGGAGTCAGAAACCAAAAATAATGACCAGTGGGCTACGACACCCTTCCCTTAGGGAGATTTACTGGTACAAAAGGTTGATCTCCTCGGCATTCTCCTGGCTAGTCTATTCTTAAAAGAAGAATCGAACGACGGAACTTCCTTAATAAGGAAGAAACGCCCCAACCCGTTAGAAAGAAATGGATCATACCTACTAAAGAACATGAGGAAACAAGACCATACCGGCGACTAATTCCCGGCTGGAACCCCTATTCACCGGACCTCAAAGAGTTGGGGCTTTACCTTCTCCTCGAGGACGTTCAAACGCAGCTCACACCTGGTTGTAATCAAAGGACGTCAACTGAGGACGGTCTCAACGAAGGACCTCAATAAACCCCCAGAGATCATCCGTCATATGAGAACTCCTTGAATGAACTGAAAAAGAAGAAAATATGTAAAGAAAGTCGTTTGTTTAAAGGATAGACGCATAGT